>CM017557.1:48364938-48625566 GCA_007844125.1 Sinonovacula constricta
TTTGTTACCGAAAGGTCGAGTCTGTTCATTGAGCTGACGTCATTCTTGGAGATTGCAGCCACCAGGGCTAACGGTCCGTCCGACCCCAGCGGGTTGTAGCCGATCTGTTAACAGTAAAAAATGAATTTGTCACCAAACCCGCTGGACCGTCACATGGTTGTGGAATTTCTTTGTAAAGATATAAATCAACAACCGTGATAAAACGATGAGCGTTGTTAGCAAAGATGATATCTGTTGTGTTTTTTATTCCATAAAAAGTTTTGAATGAATGCAGAAATCGTTTTTATGTGTTTTATATGTTTTCACTCTAACAAACTCAAAATCATTTTAAAGTATAGTCAAAACTCGATATTTGGTCACAATATATAGTTGAATAATTAATGCTGCTGTGTTAATTTCATTTTACTTTATCATTTAATACTTTATTTCAACATGATAAAACTCAATTATTTCCATTGGCGTTTAGTCAAATAATTCCTTCTAGATTCTAAATGAAACTATCTAACCCGGTTATTTATATAGACAAGAGGGGGGCATTCGTACCATCAGCAGTATTCGCATCATTTTCGGCCAGTTCCGTACATACGAGGTGTCCCGAATGCATCTGTAATTATATTCGTAACTACTCGTGTATATCCGGACAATTTTTTAATTCTGAAGTGCTGCGTGCATTTCTTAGTATAGGGGCGAACGGTACCTTAAGTATTTTGATGATATCGTTAGTTTGCAACCCCAGGGATATGTGTCCGGCACCAGTCTCGGTGATACGGTTGTGGCTGATGTCAAGCTCTACCAGACCACGGTTGTGTTTTAGGGCCCGACCCATCGCCTCAGCCCCCATGTCGCTGAATCCGTTCATCGACACGTTTAGACTTTTAAGGCCGTAATTCTCCTGGAAATGAGGAAAATGTGGTAAACATGGCGCATCTTTAAATGCAAGATACTAGTTGTGTGGGTTAAGCAGGGGTTTTCAATTGATGTAGTTATATAAAAATAGACATTAATCCCAAAATTAACAAGGAAATGTATGGTTGACACTAAAATTGAACTGTTTTTAATACACAATTACTAGGTTGACATCATAATGCATGTATCTAATGAGTGCATACCGATACATAAATTGGGTACATGCGAAACAGGCACGGTGTTTTGTTGTTGTCGTCGTTAATGTCACTTTTGTTGTTTTCACGAAACTGTGTCTGATTGATATCAAATAAAATATGTTTAAACTAATTATTAATATATAGATAACATGATAGTAACATATTTACAGCAGCCATATGAATTTTCACAATATGCGTACACTTATAACGTGTGTGGGGGTGGGGGAGAAGGGGGTGGGGGCATTTCTAAGACCAAGTCATGATTTGAGCTCTTCATCATCTTCATATCAAGAAAACTAAGCCCTTGCATGTCGTGAAAGATTTATTTTATGCTCAATATACCAAGTTTAAATTAGACATGTAGCTAAATATACGCTTAAGATATTGCGAATTCAAATCCATGACTTTACGAATTCTTACTTAAAAATTACTGGTTGGTGAATACGGGCTTTAGATCTATGGTGCCCATTGAATCGCCAGATAACCATGAAATATCGCAATACATCGGAGGTGGGTGCGGAGTGGGGGGTGGTGTGTGTGTGTGGGGGGGGGTATTACAGTTGTTCACGCGCGTTGGACTGGGGCAGCATGGTTCGCGGTCTAAACCACAATATGATATTATGCATTTATGGTTGCAAAAAATGCCTTGAATATTCACCCAATTATTTGGAAATACCCTTATTTGGTAAAAAAAGAAAACGGTGTCTTTAATCGTCTAACTTGTTTGCGGTACATTTAACTGTTTGACTGGTCACACTGATCTTGGTCTTCCAGTTAATGTTTCAAATTCCCACAAAGTTTCAATAAAAAAGAGATGAAACTTTACTGATATTCATACGCTTCCTACGTGCCTGTAATTTTGTATCGCTTATATATATTAAAAGAAATTAAACAAATAAGGTTGCATAACCGATACTTATGTCATTTATTTGTTTACAGCAAAGATCATCATTTCAGATGGAAAGTAAATCGCACGGGCCTTGTCATATCACTTTATGTCAAAACCGAATATTACTGAATACAACAACCCTTATTTATTCACTGTACTAATAGCCCTGTCGGTTGCAAGAATGTCAAAATATTACGGCTTTTTGTTCGCTTAAACCTTATCTAGAATATGACGTTGTTAACTCGTCCACACATTCTCTTATTTGAGATAGAATCATGCATGGTTAAGGATAGGTTATATGCCAATATAATTAGTTATATAAAAATGTTGCCAGCCGCCGAACAATGTTCCGTTCGTGCCGGAACCCGGGATTGAACCGGGGGCCTTTAGATCTTCAGTCTAACGCTCTCCCAACTGAGCTATTCCGGCTGACAAGATTGAACTTTTACCTGTCTCGCCATGTGACAAGGTTTAATTAATAATCAATAAATATATTTATTAATTAGCAAAGTAGCAACCTAGAAAACGACAAAAATGCAGTTATGTCGCAGTTTTTCCTTCTTATACAACAAGTTTAAGCGAAAAGTTACCGCTGAAGGTGCGTGAAACGATCACGTGACAACCATACCTGTATATCTGATTATACAGGTGAGATATCGCATAAATAGTGTATTGACAGAAAGAAAGGGAGATAACCTAATTTTACTTTTTACTTTTAACCCATTCACAGTTATTCCACTTGGACATAATCGCCGATTAGTATTTTTATAACACAGCGACTTCATGCGATATGTCGTTTGCTGAGATCTTCGGTTGATCTTTATCTTATACGCATTTACCTGCAAATCATATTTCAAACATCGCAACACATACGGCTCAGCACGTTATGTTTCAAATCTCCGCTGTAATTCCCTGTTTTATTACTGAGTATCGACACAGACCACATTCGGTCGAAGTATTTTAATGTCAATAACATGTACGAACTATTTAGGACAGTGTCGGATTCGAAACGTCTTTGCTTCATGAACGAGATTAGTATACTTTATAAGTTATAAATTTTTTAGACTGTTTATTTACCAACCGTTATACATTTTAAACCGTTTTCAATTATAATTTACTTTTTTTAACCTGATAGTTTTTTTTTATTTTTCTATATTTTCCTTACGTAGTTTAATTTAACCTTATTATGCTCTATTTACGTAAACTTTGTACTCGGCGCCGTATGACCTGTTAAGCGTTGGTGTGCCGTTGAACCCAAATAAATAAATAAAAATAAAAAGTAATTCCCTGTTTGGGCAAATATTGATAGATTATCAGTAGTGGATCAAGGATTTTTTTTCCAGGGTGGGCGGGGGTCTTAATTATGCGAGCACCACTAGCCGTGCTTGAAGGAAAGGCCATGGAGGATGCTTCACCAAAAAACTTTTGAAATATAGCAGCCAAATAGTGCCATTCCAGAAATTTGTTAGAAACTTTACAATACCGGTGATAAACAACTTCAAATTCAGCGAGGTGGCTATTTTTTCTGCAAATGTTAATCTGCTTCCGACGGATTTATTTTTAATCACTCTCAAGTTATATTTTATGGAATATATGGAATCCACGCGTTAAAAATACCATATCTTTTAGGATTAAACTAAAAACTAGTCTGACAATGGCAATAACTCCGATTGTTAATTTCTCTTTGCTAAATGTATATTAGACGGAATCGCGGAATTGAATTATTTAATAGATAGGACTAAAATACGATTATGCCCAATGCTTTTTAACACAGTTTAATTTCAATGCGTTTTAAGACATTTTCGGCTTAAATACGTGCTTACTCGTCTAAGCTGTGGGACCGGACACATGACAATAATACTACTAGTGCCATACACATTAATTGGTAGTACCACCCTGAAATGTTACGAAGATACCTTCATACCCCCGCTAGATCCGCCCTTAGATATGCTATCAGTTGGTATTCTGAAATAGTTCTAATCCAGTACCAAAGCAGATTTACAAAAAATATGGCAGACTTTACCTGAACTCCCTCTGCTATTGCAACAGCACCACGTGACCGGAAGTGATTCCAGCTTAGGTCGAGAAATTCTAACGTCTCGTTGTGACTTAATGCCTCCTTGAAATTGTAGGCGGCACTCTCGTCGAATTTGTTATGACTAAGGTAAAGGTATTTTAGTTTCGTATTCTTCTGCAACATGTCACAGATTTTCAAAGCACCGTGATCTTGCAGATCGTTGCCTGGAAGCGGAAACAGGACGACAATCAGTATTAAAGGAAGTGGCTGGTAGAAATATATTTACATTTCACTACACCTTTCATTAAAAACCTGCGGCGTCTGCGCAGAGACCGTACGTACGGTCGTTGTGAAACTTTCTTCTCTTTTGGGCAGTCCGATAACTAGGTTGTCTGCCCTTGAGTACTCTCCGAATGCGCATGCGCATTAAAACTTCCGGGGTATAAGTAGAAATTTTATCAGCGTGTATAACACACACATCGAGTGACCTGGAAGTTAATTAAAGAAAGAAAACAAAACCAAAAATGGGAATCGCCGAAATATTGCTGAATATGTAAAGGTGTTTATAGCGGGAAGGTGGTCGAAAACAGAACTGTTTCATTGCATCGATTTCCTCAAAACAAGCGACTGCGACGCATTTCGATGGTATTATAACACTTCGCCCTCCCTTAACAGGTAACAGTTCGCCCTTGATTGGTAACAGCTCGCCCTAGATAGGTAACAGTTCGCCCTTGCTTTATAACATGTCGGGATGGCTGTGGCATAGAGAATGTAATGGAAAGATTGTTATTCCGCACTACCTTTTCGTTAGACCCCCATTAGGCAATTAAAACATTTGGATACGCCCTATGTATAGGATAGAGTCTATTAAGACATTTCTATAGAAAACAGTAGCCGAAACGATCGCAGGGAGTGCACGCTTCTATTTTCTGTGGAAACGTCTTAATAGATTCTACCCGACTTAGACATCCCCGCCCCACTTCTACATGTTCTACTAAAATGACATGTAATCTGTCCCATAAAAATGTCAATCAAACTGTCAATCGTCTTGACGTGTTCAAACTTGTCGTCACAATGGGGATGAGTCAAGCCAGAATGCGTGGTTTGTTGCACATGCGCAGTTGAAAATAAAACCATTTAGTAAAATAGAACGATCTATTTTGCTCATTGTAAAATAGAAAGGAGTTCTATTGAAATAAATCGCTGAGGAATTTGAATTTTCATAGCTTATGATGGTCATTTATCGTGCAGCTATCGAAAATTTGTTGCGTCGCTGCAGATGTCTGTTGATGTCGATGGCATTCATATGTTTACAAGTTTATACACAAGGCATAACTGTAAAGTTATACCGTTTTAGTTCTTCTTCGGTCAAACCATGAACATCAGTCACTGAGATTTCAAGTAATGTTTATATACCTGACAAATTCAAGGCCTTGAGAAATTCGTGTTTACACAGAACTTCACTGATAGCATCTGCCCCCGAACGCCCTAACATATTCTCTGCGATGTTCTGAAAAAATAAGAAACAGCAAATGAAATCAAAATGTGTGCTATTGTAGAGAATTTCCATTCTAACCCAATCACCAATACGTCTGAAGTGGCATTTAAATTCATTTCAATTAAGAAAAAGTGGAGAATGGTTCCTGTACAATCAACATCAGACAGGAATGTTTCTCAATTACAGACAAACCATTGAGGGCTTGCCAACACGGTCGCAACGATTGCTATATGTTGTCGACAAGAGTCAAAAGCCTGTAAGAAAATGCCGCTCTCAAAGGTTAGAAATGTCCTCGACCGTTATTGTTTTACACCTTAAGTCATAGTCATAAAAAAGCATTGTTAATTTGTCTCATATACCCACAAAATGGTTTTATATTCTAAAAACACCTTTTGATGAAAGTGTTTTAGGTTAAATGGGGTAAAGGTATTTTCTTAAGAGAGCTTTCCAAATTTAGACAAGTTTCTACGAAAGAATAATTAAGATAGATTCCTATTGGATAGGCCCCTGGATCCATGTCTAGTACAATGGAAGAGCAAGACTCGCACATGGGACGCGCATCGCTTACACTTGTGACGAGTATGACTTACACTTGGGACTAGCGGAACTTACATATTGGTCGAGCCTGGCTAACACATAAGGACAAACAGGACTTTCACGTGGGACGAGCATGACTGTCACATGGGATTAGCAGAATTACACATGGGACAAGCATGACTTGCACATGGGGCGAGAGTGACTGTCACATGGGAATAGCAGAATTACACATGGGACAAGCATGACTTGCACATGGGGCGAGAGTGACTGTCACATGGGAATAGCAGAATTACACATGGGACAAGCATGACTTGCACATGGGACGAGCATGACTGTCACATGGGAATACCAGAATTACACATGGGACGAGCATGACTTGCACATGAGACGAGCATGACTGTCACATGGGATTAGCAGAATTACACATGGGACAAGCATGACTTGCACATGAGACGAGCATGACTGTCACATGGGATTAGCAGAATTACACATGGGACAAGCATGACTTGCACATGAGATGAGCATGACTGTCACATGGGATTAGCATAATTACACATGGGACAAGCATGACTTGCACATGAGACGAGCATGACTGTCACATGGGAATACCAGAATTACACATGGGACAAGCATGACTTGCACATGAGACGAGCATGACTGTCACATGGGATTAGCAGAATTACACATGGGACAAGCATGACTTGCACATGAGACGAGCATGACTGTCACATGGGATTAGCAGAATTACACATGGGACAAGCATGACTTGCACATGAGACGAGCATGACTGTCACATGGGATTAGCATAATTACACATGGGACAAGCATGACTTGCACATGAGACGAGCATGACTGTCACATGGGATTAGCAGAATTACACATGGGACAAGCATGACTTGCACATGAGACGAGCATGACTGTCACATGGGATTAGCATAATTACACATGGGACAAGCATGACTTGCACATGAGACGAGCATGATTGTCACATGAGATTAGCATAATTTAACCATGGGATAAGTATGACTGCCACATACGATTAACCCGGATTACAAAAGGAATGTGCTTAACTTTCACATGGGATGAGCAAGACCTACACATGGACAGGCATGACTTCCACATGGGATTAACACGGCTAAATCATTGGACGAGCATGACTTCCACTTGGGGTGAGCAAGACATACATATTGGACGAGCAAAACATACAGATGGGACAAGAATTACTTATACATAGGATGAGCATGACTTACTATGTGACGAGCAACTCTTACTCATAGGCCGAGACTGATCTGGGACAAGTGAGATTTACACAATAAATAGAATGGATGATTCTTCAGGTAGGAATACATTGTATTGACAGGTGCTACTGCCGAAATGTGTGCGTTTTAAGTCATTCAAAACACATACTGTCCGAACTAGTTTTCATCCAATTAAGTATCCATTTACACACACTACCAATTATACCATTCACGCGCAATGTCGGATTTAGAAAGGTGGTGCAATACAATTCCCTCCCGGACCATACTTAAAATATAATACATGTAAAGTTTATTAATTAAACAAGTGAATTAAAATAATTAAAATAGTTTTGGGTCAATATACAATTCAGAACTTTTAATCGTCAATTCAAACCAAACCAAAAAGCATCGTCGTTTTATATTAACTTCCACATACTTAACATTAAAAAAGAAAATGAATGTACACCCCTATTAAAGTAAACTCCTAAATCCACTCTAACACAAATTAGATTTTGAGTTGTAACACTATATAGGACAAAACAAGTTTTATATCACTGAAGTGCGTGCCTTACAATGTCTGTGAGGTATATATTGTCCCTCAGCATCTCCGCTACGTATCGCGCACCTTCCTCCCCGATCCAGTTTCCCTCTAGATCGAGCCGCTCTATGGTATGGTTCTCCTGCAAAAACCATGGGACGAATCCAGAAAATCTTGTTGGCGGAGGGTGGGGGTTGTTATGAATCAAGATCCATTCAACTTTATCGCAGTATTCGAGAAATAGGTATTATAATCTACAAATGCTGTAGAAGGATAGATGTCTGCAGTACTCTTATGTCACTTAAACTCGCTTTCATATTCTCTGGTTGAGAAAATGATACAATAATAATAATCCACACTTTTATTACAAGATTTGGAGGCGTACAAGTTGAAGTTACCTACATACAATAAATTGCATACAAATGTAACATTATTACAAGGCGAAGTTACCTACAAAGCCTGCATGCCTTCCAAGTTAAAATTACCTGCGTACAATTTGAAAGAAAATATATAGAAAAACATGAAAATACTGGATATACCTACACAGATAAGGACCTAAGTAGCCAAGAGACAAATTTACTTTAAGAGCTTAGTATTAAGTATTTTATGTATTTAAGCATTTTAATCTTACGTGTATGTGTTTTCAAAACTCTAATTTTTTACCTGGATGGCGCAGGGGGGGGGGGGATGGATCGGGGAGGTGGGGGGAGGAGAAAGGGGATGCACCCCCCTCCCATCTCCCCGATCTATCCCTGAACCACATTTACTTGTATGTCATCATATCTTATTATGCGACATTCTGTTATTAATTCACAATTATTCTAAATAAATTGCTTTAAAACTACATGCAACGATACCTTAAACTAGATTTTTACTTAATTTTAAACATATTTTATTTTACTTAATTTTAAACATATTTTATTTTACTTAATTTTAAACATATTTTGTTTTACTTAATTTTAAGCATATTTTATTTTACTTTATATTTAAACATATTTTATTTTACTTAGTTTTGAATATATTTTATTGCCATCAACTTGTATAGGTTTTTCTTTACAATTCCATGCACAAACAAGAAGCACACGCAAACTGAGTTAACAAGTTCTTAAACTTACATTAAACCAGCAAATCTTGATCAGAAAAATCCCGAAAGAATCTGATCCTTTTGCCTAAGTCTGCTCATTTCGTACTAGGTAGGCTAAGAGTTAATTCATAATTCATTGGACGTCCGGGTCGGATGGTCCCAGATACGAACACAGAAACTGACCACGTGACGTTAGTCCTTGAGCAAGATTATTTACTGCACATTTCTCTAGGTACTCAGTAGCTGAGTACTGGTTCTGCCCATGAAGTGGGCAGTCGAGAGCGATTGATATAAGTTGAAAGAACTTGTTTCCTAACCGACTATAAATAAATAGGTTTAAACTAAACGAAGAGTTAATTAAAATCTATGACTTAGACAACAAGGTATATTGCATTATGTACATCCTTAAATATTCTTGATGAAAACTGATTTGTGTGGCAGTTATGATTAAGTACTGATGATTAAATTAGGACGAAAGCTTCAGCGTAGCTTTTTAGCTCTGTTGTATAATTTTGTGTCATTTTAACGCTTAACTCGTCAATCATTAGTTGTCAGAGTGTTTAAGTGATGGTTGTCGTTAATGACAAGAGATGCAACGGTATTTTTAGAGGCACACAGAGACAAATAAGCCGTAGCAAACATTAGGCTATTATTATTATTATTATTATTATTATTATTATTATTATTATTATTATTATTATTATTATTATCATCATCATCATCATCATCATCATCATCATCATCATCATCATCATCATCATCATCATTATTATTATTATTATTATTATTATTATTATTATTATTATTATTATTATTATTATCATTATAATTATTATTATTATTTATCATTATTATTATTATTATTATTATTATTATTATTATTATTATTATTATTATTATTATTATTATTATTATTATTATTGTTTTTATCAGTAGTAGTAGTAGTTGTAGCAGTAGTAGTAGTAGTAGTAGCAGCAGCAGCAGCAGCAGCAGTAGTAGTAGTAGTACTAGTAGTAGTAGTAGTAGTTGTTGTTGTTGCTGTTGTAGTAGTAGTAGTATTGTTGTTGTTATTATTATTTAGTAAGCTGTTTTTCTTATAATCCATTCTGAATCAATCGTAGCAAAATGTCATAAGCAAAGACGTCCGCTAAGATCGAACCGGTATTTTAACGTGAATACAAGATTGGGCCGAGTATTATCCAATTACGATATAAATCACCCGAATTTTTACGAATGGTACAAACGTATCTAATTATAATTAATCATTAGTAGTTAATTAAAGTTAAAATTGATAAAAATTCATTAAAGTAGGTAAATTAATTATCTTTTATAACAAATAAGGCAGTAATTTAAGCATTTCTAATTGGCATCGATTAATCATATTTACCGGTTTAAGTGAAAGCATTTTAAATAGTTATGGATTATATACCACACAGACAATATCTTCTTTATGAAGGCCAGGCTCATATTACAGTTGGTGCTTAACATCCCATTGTAAAAAGGCAATACCTTTAGTGGCTCCGTGAGCGCTTTGGCCCCGAGAGGACCGAGTCCGTGATGTCGCATCCGGAACCTCGATTTTTGGATGTTCCGCCGGAAGTAGGAGATTGGAATGACCCCGGATGTGTTACAAATATGAACGTATTTCCGGTCCTGAGACGCGCCGTCTGGAAGCTCGTTGTTGTCTTCAGCTATCCACTCTGATAAAATGTATATATAAAAGTGCTGTGACATGTTTTAATTTAAATTACATTAAAACAAAGCATTCAAGATGTCATTTTTTCTTTGATCATGAGTTGTCATTAGTGTATGTGCCCCTTGAATAAAACATAACTGCTAACAAAGAATCAAAACAACTCTATCTTAATAAAAAATAAATGTATCGAGCCAAATTAGAATTAATTATTTTTATGACATTTAAGCGACGGATTTTTAATTATGTTCAATCTACTGTTGTATTTAGCCAATTTAAATTTCTGGATAAACTGTATACATTGTATATTTCATCCATACTTAATCACAGTTTACCTTCGTAATCCATTTCCAGATCGGTTTCATAATCTGTTGCCGTTGACACTCGTCCATCTGACCTTATTCCGAAGATCTCCTGCTCTAAGTCCTCCTCATCATCATCATCCTCACCATCAGACGCCGCCTGAGTGATGAGAAGCTTGCCCTTGACCAGGTTGTTGATGGCCTGCGCGGTCCGCTCGTCCTTGCTGGCACCTGACATGGTTCGCTGAAAGGATAAAATCCGCATATTAAATATAATTTATAGATGTAAATGTTAATCATGTTTAAGTCATTATAAATTTGTAATAATATGTACATGTACATAGACAATGCTCAAGTCTGTGTTATTAACTAATTATATATGCATGATGTATTTGAGGCCGAATACCTTCATTTACGAACTAAATGTCTCTTCTGTTTATGGAAAATAAAACACACATAACGAAAATTAACAGCTTAGATCTACGGCTCAGCGCTTTACACGAGATTTTGCCTACAGCTATTTGTGATGCTAAATGCGATTATATGCGACTGTAAATTGTCTTAAACTTGAATTCCACCAAACAATACTTGCATTATAAAAAGTAGTTCGTACTTAACTGAACACGTGATCAAACATTAATGTTAATTTTTTTAACACAGTTGGATAAGTATTTCATCAAAAATAAAAAGGAAGTAAAATGGTATATCTAACTTCATTAAGTGTCTGTATCCATGTATAACTAGAGATTACAGGAGATAGCTAAAATGTTTAAGCAAAAATATCACTACACGCTAACTTAAAGGATAAAGTATGCAGCTCAAATTTAAAATAGTAATTTTATGACAAAGATTAATGGTTATCCTAGTATCTGTCTATTCGTGTTTGGTAAACTTTTGAAGAGGTGCCGTCTTGATTAACCAAAATTATTGCAATTAATAACACTCATTACAGTTCAAAGTAGATTTTTGGTTGCCAAGATGTATTATGAAGGATATGATAACGTAAAATTTTCCTTTTTGACCATATAAGGCTTTATATCGAATCAGAATCATTGGCAAGTAATCGCTCAGCAGATAAAAGTAGTTCTAAATGTAAATCGTGTTGATTTTATTGGTAAAACTGTCTGCTTAGATATTTGTCTAAGTACAGTTCTCAATGCCAGACAATAGTTTTATAAACTTGTGAAAAGTTCAAGTGTTAAAATTTTGGCAGTTGGTTAATGGTCTATTTATAGATAATCCAAGTGACCTTTTATGACAAATATTAATATAGTATATATAAGTACAACGCGCCATTTACACATCGCAATTTGGACTGGCATTGCTTTGGCCAATAGAATTACAGAGTCTCGTACTATCTAACACATATAATCAACATAGTGTATAAATATATATGATTGTACGTTTAATTTATTTAAAATATGGAAGTGATCAATGTTTAACAATATAAAATGAAAAGTAAACGATTTTTTTTGCTACCCCGCGCAGAATCGACTCATGTCACAAAATCTTATCGAATTTAAAAGTTAGTTGGGCCTGGAGTAAAATACAGGAGAATTAGTATAATATATATACATTATATATGTAAACTATAGTTACATAGTTAAGTTAGGCATAGATACATAGAATATTGACATGCTAAATTGTTACTCGGGTGTCTACAATACTCATGAGGTAGGAAGCACTATACGACTAGAGTATGTGCCATCTGTCAAGTACAGACACTCATATGTTGAGTTTCTTTATAAATATAAATTAACAAACTGTTTTCCTTGCAGAATCACACAATATCACTGTGTCGATGTGTTAAACTTAAAATTGATTTTCAGTGAGTTGTATTTAAAAATATAAAAACATATTCATTTCAAATACTCATATGTCACAAGCATTTAAGGTCTACAATATGGCAAAATCTGGGTTGATATTTGAAACGTTATCCAAAGTTAATACGTGGACATGTATTTCTTTATTTTTGTGAACACTAGAATTGCTTTCTTTTTTACGATGAACATGTATATCATGTTCTTTTTAACTTTTAACGGACAGATGGCAACTTCATATATTTATTTATTTAGTTATTCTATATGTTTTAAAGCTGAAAGAAACTGCTAACGTTTCTTTGTTCCCCAGTTCATCTATATGTAGTCTAAACTTACAGGTCCCGCCTGCATCTGGGCAACCTCCAACAAGACCCTGGAAAGTCTTTTTTTCTAACGTCAAAGGAATAAAACAATATAAATGTTGCTTCTATTTATGGCGATTTTGTTGTGAAATTAACAATGAACTCGCTGAGTCAATAAAAAGATTTAACATATTCAAAATATTAAAAATAGAAGTAGAAAAACATTGTTGTTTTGCAGAGGCGTATTTTCGACAGAAAAACGTTATCTCTTGCTATAAATAAATGTTTTTTCTTCCTACTTTTTAAGAAGCGAATTTAGCTAATTATACCTCGTATACATTAAACGTAAACTCCAGGTACGGGAGGCCCCGGGTTCGATCCCGGGCTGTGACATACCAAAGTCGTTAAAATGGTAGTGGTATAGCTCCCTTGCTAACGCTCAAGCAAATATAAGGGTAGTTCCACGACTGGTTGGCCCGGTGTCAGGATAATGTGACTGGGTGTGATATCATGCCAGGTGTTCACGGCATGCTATACACAGTGAAGGCAGCACTATATCTGCTTTAACTGGACACCGTCTCCAGATAACTGAAATACTGTTGGTGGGACGATAAACCTAATAAATAATAAACAATAAAACGTTAAACGTATATCTACAAAGATTGTTTCAAGAGATTTTTTTATGTTTTCACGATGCATGTTGACATTTTCGAAAAAAAATATTTCTTGAAGTTATAGTGGGTTTTAGTAAGTACCTGAAACGAAGGGTTTGACGTCAGTCCCGGTGTCCGTCTATGAGGCGTGGACGTCATTACTGGCGTCGACTGACGTGATCTAGGACCACTTTCGCTGGTGACGTCCTCGCGAAGTCCGAAAAACTCAGCATCGTCCAACGAGCCTAATTCAGACATCTTTCTAAAAGAACCTTCAAAAATAGTCTTCTTTAGTCGAGGTAAACTTGTGAAAATGCTTGCAAGTTAGATAAAATTTACATCTGTTAAATGGAAAAGAAAATTAAATATTCTTCTTCTACTTCACGATGCACAATATGCGAATATGATATAAGCAACAACAACAAAAAATGACAAAAAAGTAAATAAAAAAATAATGTTGCTTCATTAATTTCCGAAGATCGTTTGGATATGGGCTCTGTACAAACCAAGATGACTTGGATATGTATATATTTATCCGTTATTAACGCTTCAAAGGCACGTAGAATTTATTGTAAATATTTTTATGATTAAGCAAGTGGCGTATATTTCCGTACATCATTATGTATTCATTGTACAGTGTAAGGGAAATAGTTAATTATAACGTCAGGTAAATATTGTATTTCAATAACAATATACTTTATATACAATGCATTTGTATGGACAGTAGCTTAGCATTGATTTGTTCCTAGATTGGAATAACAAAAGTGTTTTAACAATGGCTTATTTGAATGTTATTTCTCTATCAAATAAACATGCGACCCGCGTTACAGTTAATATTGAATCGATGATCTTTTTACTAACTGTTTACGCTTGAAGGACCTATTGAATAAGACGGTGTCATAAACTGTAGATGATCCGAGGGTATATATTACCATATATATTGCAAAATGAGCTGGTGGCCTCCAGGGATGGATCCAGGGGTGGGGGATAGAGAGATGCAGCCCCACGCCCTAACAATCAGGTAAAAGAGTCTAGTTGTGAAAACACATGTAAGCTTAAAAATACTAAGCTTTTAAAGTAAATTGTCTCAGTTGAATGCTTAGGTCGAAGTTAGGGTCCGTTACTGTATATGTATATCAAGTATTTAATGCGATAAAGTTGAATAGATATTGATTCATACCTCCCCACACACACGCACACGCCCAGGTGGTAGAGCGTCGGCTTGCGGATCGGGAGGTCGTGGGTTCGAACACCGGCCGGGTCAAACCAAAGACTTTAAAGTTGGTAGTAGTGGCTTCCCTCCTAACGGTCGAGGCTAAGGGGACAGCATTACGCCTGACTAGTCGGTGTCAGTATAATGGACCGGCCGGGTTCAGTCCCTGGGCAGCCTCATAAGTGCCCCTGTGCTATAATGATAGAAATGTCGCTGCACAGTATCGGCAAAAATGCCGGCAAATCCCATCCCACACAAGCACACACCACCACCAAAATTTTCTGGATCCGCCCCTGGTAGCCTCTCGATTAATCCGATAGTTGTGTACCTGGTAGCAATGAACCAACAGCTAACTGGCTTACACATACCACCTTTGGGAATTATTGATTTGAAATGATTAACTTTCAGTCATACTGGAGTGAGAGTAAGGGCACCGCTGAGATTTGACAGAACCTATAGTCGCAAGTTATAAGGCTTTAATTAAAGTTATTATGTACATATGACGGTTTCTGAAAAGCTTTAACGTACATAATTACATCTGGCTTTTTGAATATATTGTATTTACGTATATATGTTGTTTTCTGAAGAGTTTTAACGTACATAATTACATCTGGCTTTTTGAATATATTGTATTGACGTATATATATTGTTTTCTGAAGAGCTTTAACGTATATAATTACATCTAAGCTTTTTGAATATATTGTATTTATGTACAGATGTTGTTTTCTGAAGAGCTTTAACGTACATAATTACATCTGGCTTTTTGAATGTACTGTATTTATGTACAGATGTTGTTTTCTGAAGAGCTTTAACGTATATAATTACATCTGGCTTTTTGAATGTACTGTATTTACGTACAGATGTTGTTTTCTGAAGAGCTTTAACGTACATAATTACATCTGGCTTTTTTAATATACTTGTATTTACGTACATATGTTGTTTTCTGAAGAGCTTTAACGTACGTAATTACATCTATTTTGTGAATACATTGTATATACGTCATGGTGTTTGTGTTTCTTCGGATGGCGTATTAGACCTCGACTTAATTTACATGTCGATATTCCTTGCATACAAAATGACATTCCTTTGAAAATGCTTTAGCATTTATAACACACGAAAATAAAATGTATCGTTTAATGCATAAATAATCACTAAACCTTTCATTTATAATATCCATTTAAATATACTATTTGCATAGCTTATAACGAGACGCTATGTACAATTAAAAATGTATTATGTGTTCCTTATAGTGTATAGCGATTGAAATATTATTGTCAGGGTTGTTGTTGTTTTTTCATATAGAGTCATATTTTTATCAATCTTCTTTGAAAATGTTTCTGTAAAACAATGTCTATATTTTTCTGTCTCAAACCATATAAATATGCACTTCTCTCTGCCATTGATTTAAACTTAAAAAAGAATTGCCGTTGTAATAGTTGTAAACAAATACCGTTGTATTATTTATAAACAATTGGTATTTTTCGTTAGTCACTTGTCGATTTAAGCAAAACACATTTAAAAGTATATGAGAGCATTATTTTTACTTTTAACGCATTAAAAATCAAACTCTAATCAAATATATAATATGACACATGAATTAGTACGAACGTTTGATCTTGTCAAGTTGAGTCCATGTTAATTAAGCCAAATAATTTAAACGTTTTTTTTTATTATTATTTAGTTTGATATTTACATAAGTGAGCATTCAGATTGAAACAATTACATGTAATGTACATCGGAACAGACAGAAGAATATCTGAACAGATTAACGCGACTGAGAACCCGTTTTGTTTGCTTTTCTCACTTGCTTAATATACGCAAATCTCTGTGTGTCATGAAAATAATTAAAAATGTGTTAAACATTTTTAAATTCTTTATAAGTTATCTCAAGTCTGCGTTTAAAAATCATACAGACTCTACAAGCATTGTTAACTTATTGGTTAAAATGTGCTGGGTAAATATTCTCTTATCTTGCCGAAAATCTCAAATAACTATCCACTGTTTGAGATTGAAATGAGCGTTATTTTCTATAACGCTTTAAAGACCAGGTTGTACTTGAAAACTTTCAGTTTTGTAATGAATTATTATAAGCAATTATAGCCAGTGTATACCCAATCACATTCAGACACGTGTATGTTATAAAAAGGTTATACGCAAGAACAGCCAAGTTGTTCTTGACAAATTTCAGATAAATGTATGTCATAAAATTATCACACGCAAGTGGAGCCAAAATGGATTCGATAACTTTTAGATACACGTTAATAGACATTTTTACACTTAAGTAGAGCAAGATGTGTTTGGCAACTTTCATATATGTCACTGCAAATAATTGTTCGCAAGTAGAATCGACATAATCTCGATAACTTTAATATACCCATATGCTACAAAAATTAGTATACACCAAGACAGCAAAGATAAACTAGACATCTTTCAGATATATGTATGTCATTAAAATTTTAACATACAAGTAGAGTCAAAAAGTATTCGACAACTTTGGAATAAATGTATTTCATAGATTATTATACACACGTAGAGCCAAGATATATTCGTTAACTTTGTATATAGCCTACATGTATGTAATAAAATTATTATACGCTAGTAGGGCCAAGATGTACTCGACATCTTTAAAATTCATGTATGTCATAAAAGTCAAAAGCTTAGATGTTCTCGATAACTATCAGGAATGTCAAAAATATTATACACAAGTAGATTTATAGCCCGTCTGGAGGATTATCAACACTCAGTAGAAAATACTTTTAGGTTTTGTTTCGTGGTCGCTTTGGTTTGAATTAGTCACAAACTTCAAACCAAGATCAGCATTTGAAATATCTCAGTAAATAATAATCTAATCATTTATTTAAACGCAGTGATATACAGTATCATGTAATTACAAGACAGTTAATGCCTGTTTTAAATAATATTGTAATCAGTATGTATTTAATGGACAAATGACGTTAAAACGTGCTTTTTTTACCAACAGAACAAATAAATAAATAGTTGTGATGTAATAAATTGAAAAAGGGTTTTGTTCAGTTTAGATTCAAATAAGTATACAGCTGTTTTACTAAACAACCGAATGCGGAAATATACATTGGAATGTTCGGCATCTTTCTAAAACTTCGAGCATTTGCTTACATCCGTAGTTTTAAACATAATTTCGACTGTCTTAATAAGGCAATTTGAACTAAAATACAGGATCGCTATAACTGCATAAATATGTAAATGTAGATATAATGAACAGCATTATTATTGTATTATGTGAATCTGTATTACATTAGGAACCCGTTTGTGGAGATGTTTGTTTGATGCTGCAATTGTTGCTTTCAGTTTTCGAATTGGTAAAACCTAGTTTAACTGTGACTTAGTAAATGAAAGAAAAGAAACTGATTGGCACAAAGGGTAAGAATGATAATCAAATAAGTATATGATTCGTAACGGCAACGTAGCGTATTGCTTACAACCATTAAAATAATGCACTTTCTTAAGATTTTGTGATTTTGTCAGCACTAACTATTGCTTTTGTGTAGGAATCTTACTAAACGTCATGAAAACAAGTAAATGATTCCGCGGTGTACGATTTATAATTTATAGGTCTTCAGTCAATTTGTACATAAACCATTACCGACGTTACCGGACATTGCCATTTAAGTTTAACTTAAGAGTAGTGCGTGATTTTATTACAAAAAAGTATATGAACTGTGAAATTAACACATATTTGTAAATCTGATGCGATGCAAAAAATTACTGTCCACAAAAATAGCTGAGGTTTTCAGATGTTAACACAGTCGCGCGGTCTTTGTAGGTAAGTTTGTATGCTATTTACACCAACAATATATATAATGATAAATCAAACATATCCATATATTTAGAATTTAACAAACCTTTCTGATACTATCCCAACTCTATTTGTTTTACTTCATGTTTCCGTGCCTATATGTCTACACATCCAGTCAACTCCGGTCCTCCAGGCAGTCCCTACGATAACCACAGTCTTAATCCAACGGCCGAACCAACGACAATAATCACCCGTATTAACAATAATCGTGTTAAGCCTTTAAAGTTTCTTTGAACCGAAAAATCGATTAATCACAGAGCACGTGTTCCAATTAGTACAAATTTTCGAAATCCGGTCCGCGACAGAAATCTCGTAAGTCATTTTAAGTGGCGAATAGTGGCCGTTGTGCTTTTTTACTCTGCAAAATCAACATATTTCCACAAGCGATAGGAAGAGTTCGGTATACTTAAAATATCTAAACACGAAGATAGTTTAATATGTTTACCTGAATGTCAAGCTGTTAATTGACTTAAACATATCCAATGCGGAATCTTCGTGGATATAAGTGTAAATCAATCTCGCTTGATAGTAAATACAGTCATATATGTCCTCTCAAACAAGTGGCTTTGTGCAGAGAGGTTTTCATATGATCAATAGGTTGTTCACATAAATTAATACTTATATCGCATAAAGCTAATTGGAGGATATGTGGACGATATCGTAATTTATGCCAATGGTTTCACGCGCATGCTAATAGCATTATGAGGTTAAAATTTTATTACCAATTTATGTCAGCTAACAAAATACACTCAGTTGAAAGCAGAACGTATTACATTTTTCATTTTGTGAGTCAATGGTAATATCCTACAGTTTGTGCCATTTTTAAATTAAACAACTATATTAAAAATCCCGCGAATGTCTGTTTATTGATGTCATTACTTTTCGCATAGATGTAGATCATCAATAAACAGTAATGTGCGGGTTCTTTTCCGGTAACAATACTTTCTATCTGCTTGTTTAAGAAGCGAACATTTTATCTAAACTGTCGGATACCAGCTTTAGATGAGATATAACCTAAACACTTGCCTAGATATTACCACTATTTAAATTTAGTGTCAATGGAAAGCCACAACAAATAGACGGAAGGGTTTGTTTGTGTGTGTGTTGTTGTTGTTGTTGTTGTTGTTGTTGTTTGCAATGCAAGAAATGCAAGGAAAACTTAGGTAATATGAATATGTCCTTTATGTAAGGACAATACATGTCTGATTTCTGGAGTTGTCTTACTCTATATTTCTTAGAAGTTCCCCTACATTTGTAGCCATTCAGAAGCTATGGAAATTTATATTCCACAGATTTATTTCAACAGAACTCCTTTCTATTTTCTATTTGACAATGAACAAAATAGATCGATATATTTTTCTAAATGGATTTATTTTCAACTGTTCATGTGCAACAAACCACACATTTTGTTTGACTCATCCAATTGTGACGACCAGCTTGAACACGTCAAGACGATTGACGGTTTGATTGACAGTTTTATGGGGCGGATTACGTGTCATTTTGGTAGAAACAAGCATTTTCTGACTTGAATTAATGTAAAAACTAACTAAGTATTAAATGTGAAATGTTATAAGTACATGTATTTATTCAATAAAATTGTCAATAAATAAAGGATTTGATATTGGCCCTGTTATTTGTCCTCGGTCAGTCGTATTGGCCTACATGTATGTCATAAAATTATTATACGCTAGTAGGGCCAAGATGTATATATATATATAATAAAAGATATGGAAAAATGTTGTGATTAAGTGCATAATAGACAAGCAACTTCGGCAGGTTTTTTTTCTTGTATGCTCATTTAAAAGAAAGGATGGCCTTTCGACAGCAGATTTCTGACTAAAAGAGTGGTCGTTTATAAAGTCTAAGTAATGCAGCTAATATTGACTAACGTCAAACATATGTTGATTTCCGATTACCTTTGATGTTACATTTCCATAAGTGAAAGACAAATCAAGGTCATAGATCGACACTTTAATTTAGTAAACATATTAATGGCAAGATAAATATAACATCACGTGTTGTGACTTGTTACCTGTATTTTGATTCAGTTTTGATAATTGAGAATTAAACTAGCTTTAGTTAGTTGGTCTGTATGAATACTGCGGTTAATTACCCAAATGCAATATCCTGTATCATTAACCCGTGTGTTTTACTATTATAAATACGAAAACGCTCTTCTATTGTTAAACAACGTTCATACTTATGCATGGTGCGATCGGCAAATAGTCTAGCCATTCCGTCCATTTTATTCTGCCACGAATAAAGACTTCGTTTAAGTGTTCCTTAATTGCAAATGCCCAAGTATAATAAGGCTCTATAGAAATGATCAACTGGCGAAAACTCGATAAAATATCCCTTGGTTTTTTGTTATTGTTCCCGGCTTCACGTTTTTGTCATGCACAGCTGGCATGATTATTTTTAAATATTGCCATTGTGTACGTGAGTTTAAATGTAAATTAAATAAATATAATAATAGATCTAAGATTTTGCAGATTATATACGTGTGTATAGAAAACTAATAAGTTATATAAAAGTACCTAAAATCCTTGACATTTGGTACATATTTCTTTAAGAGTCTACATATTATGTGTAGACGGCCACTCACCTTGTCTCAGATTTCATCAAATAGTAATGGCCATTTTAGTGCAGTAGTATCAATGATCAAAAGAAGCTAAGTTGATGTAATTAAGAACATTACAATATCAATAATTAGTGCCGCTTAAGTCAAAATGACATACAAAGTATACTGCAGATTACAGCTTTTAGCATGTAAACTGATGGTATATAAATCTGGCACTTAATATAAATGTGTGTACAATACTTTTTTTGCAACAAAAAGCAATTAAAGTATATATATTTTATTGTTTGTAAAATTTGCCACGTTAAAGATTTGCGCATTTTTAGAAATGCATGTCCACCCTTAATTGTATACAAGAACATTATGACACTGATGAACATATGCAATTACCGGCATTTTCCCCGAAAGTAGTTGTGTATATCCCACAATTCTTAAAGATGGTATCCGACACTTTGGACCAATTTTTTTTCTCAAATAACAAACTAATTCAATGTAACCTGAAAAAAAATTCGCAATATGCAGTTCATTGGTGCCCTAAGTTCTGTGTGAACAGCGAAGCATAAATCCCTTCACGTCGTTGCAAACAAGTGTTTCTTGACTGAGCTACGCTTCAGATTAGCTATTTATAACCTTAGAAAATCACGTGATAACTCTGCCAATAAGATCACGTTATAACGTCATCCAAGAAGTTCGCTCTGACGTCGATATCTATTTTTAGCATATATCACTATCATGCTTATTTATAATTTTGTCAAAACAATTACAGCTATTCTTTTCGCAATGTGTAATGTCTAACAGTATACGTAGTGTTCACATGTGTCTTAACATAGACTAAACTATAAGTGTATTGAGAAATTTGGCCTAAATTACTCAAAATAGTGGGAAAATATTGTTGCATGCATTTCATATAGGCAAACTGTCAAATACTACATTTAAAGGTAGTACCTAACAGTTTGTAACTGAAAACAGACATACATCAAATGCCAACAGACACACTGTTTACTCAAAATATCCTATTAATGGCGGGTCCTAGATGTGTGATTTAAATTATTACCGTATATAACGACAAGACGGGATTTCCATTAGGTGAATCCTATCTGTGTATGCGCGGCATAGTAAGCTTTTTTAGCATCAACAGAAAATTGTTAACATACTGCGACAGAAAACAGATAAGGCTGTATTTATGAGAGTTATTTTGATACAACAGTCTTGGTATCGGTCACAAAAGTCTGTCAAAGAAAAAATGTTTTATCTCAGATCTATGTCTAGATCGGAATCTATTTATAGCGGAAGTCCCCACCGCATGTAAAGATAGATTGGGAATCGAGGAATATAGTCAAATGAGTAATAGACATCGAATCTGCCGAGGTCCATGGAGAAAGGCCAGAAATCATGTCAAAACACATAAGCAAGATATTGTGTCCTTACATCTACTTCCATTCTCAAACAGGCATAAGAATGTGTATTCTATCGTTACATGTGTTATAATTCTAGAACAGACATATAAGAAGATGTATTATATCAACGTTACATGTGCTATAATTCCCAAACAGACATAAGATGTATTCTGTCGTAACATGTGCTGTCATTTTCAAAGAGACATAAGAAGATGTATTCTATCATTACATGTGCTATAATTGTCAAACAAACGTAACAGGTATTCTGTCGTTATATGTGTTATCATTCTCAAATAGACATAAGAAACGATATTCTATTGTTAGATGTGCTATTATTCCCAAACAGACATAAGAAGAGGCTTTCTATGTAACATGTATTGTCATTCTCGAATATACATAAGAATGTTACTCGTTTCATGTCCCGTAATTCCAAAAACACACAACCAAACTTAGAGTATCGGTATACATGTGATATGTTGCAATCTTTCAGTGCGCTTATAAGGAAATACGCCAAGATATGAAATCTTACATAAAATGTACTGAACTGAATAAAACTTTGACGTGTGTTCAATCAATATATGCAAAAAAGGTAAGAATTAATAAAACGAGCGAGATAATATTACAACAGAAACCCAGCAGTGATACAACCTTTGAGATTCCGAACGGTCAGTTGGCAAAAGATCTTGCCTTTACTATGCACTTTCTGCAGGTTTTCTCTGCGACAGTATAAATAATCCAAGCGCCGAGGACACTGTTGTATTCAGTTGTGTTTGCGTTTTGAAAAGTAAAATATAAATTGAATGATCCAATGAGTTAATACTTTGTATATGTACTTTAAAGGCATTAAGTGTATTAGTTTCTCGTATTTTCGGCCCTCTCGTATTTTAGTTTCAATATTTTCCATATTTTGTTTGCCAAATTACTACATGGAGCTATTAGAACAAACGTGTTTCCAAAAATTCAAAATGTCTTGAAATATTTCATAATTCCCGGAAATGCATTCGCATGCGTCCACATATCTTATTTGAACATATATAAATGATTTATTTAGACTGTGAAATTATGCTTACTGCCCATATAGGTGTTCAAAATCGTTGAATAAATAAATAAATAAATAACAATAATATAATGTAAACATGTTATAAGTATATAATTGTATCGAAGCTAAATATAAATAATCTAAAATGCAATCTAAATATTACGTTAACGTTGTCATCCGATATAGTTTGGACCAAAATATTTTTTCTCAAATAACAAAATAAGTCACTGTTGCATAATCATCAATGCCAGTGACCAGAGTGAACAGTGAAACACAAATCTCCATTCTCATTGCCAACATGTATTTCCTATCTGAGCCACGCTGCAAAGATAGCTATTTTTTAACTAAGAAAACCACGTGTCAACTCACATTTGAGATTAAGTTATATCGTCATCCGGGTAATTCGCACTGACGTCGATATCTATTTTTAGCCGAGATCACTATCGTGATTATTTATAGATTTAAGACAATTGAACTTTTATATAGTTTTACAGCTTTTTGTACTAATAAAGTCTGTTTTCAAAACCGTCTTTACTTTTACCAAATGTTTGATGTAGAAATTAAGCTCTAATAGGTAGTTCCCATGTGATGTCATGGGCACTGATAAGACAGTTTAATGCAGCCATCTTGGAAGGCAGAAGCTAATGCTGACAGAAATCGAGAAATATGTGCTGTATTAAATTTACCACTGTGTTTTGATTTGGGGTCTATTTTACTGAATTTCAAATCCAATTTAACAGCTTTTATTAAGTATCTCATATATCAAAACTGCAGTTTTATAAATTAAAAGGGGGAAAAAATACAACCAAAAAGATTCACTATATTCAATTTGTTTAAGGATGAGCCAATAATTTTGTTTATTTCTGTGTATTGATTCTTTGTGCATGTGTTCTATTGTATTCTAAAATATGACTTTCAATGGCTTTCCAATGGTGTATGGCTGTATATTTTTGGACCACAAATGAAAAAAATAACAAGAAAATATAAAAGCTTCTACACAATTCATCTGAAAATCACTTGATGTTACCATCCAAGATGGCTACCAATATAAGGGATCTTCACTGATGTGGGAATTATCTATTCCCCAAAGTAGTGGAGCGGTATTGTTACGTGGATTTGATATAGGCAAACTGTTGGTAACCACATTTAAGGGCATTTAATGTATAATTCCCTCCTACATGATCTTTAATCTCATCGTGGATTGTGAACTGTGCATCGAAAAGAATTGTGACTGTGTTGTTAATGAAAAAGCAGTGTTCTTTAGATTGATGGTTATATAAATAAGTTTTGTAAATATTTCATCAAATATTTTAGCTGCTAAAATATTTTTGCTAATTAGATGTATTGATTCACGTTAAAGCGCCAGTAGACGTTTGAAACCAGTAGAAGTTTGAAAGTTTGTGTAAATTTGTAAGCGTGAAGTTCTTACGCGCAACCGTACAGCCAACCTTCACCTTATGAACATATCGATGATTGAGGAAGTGCTTTACCAAAACATAAACAAATCATCATTATGTCTGAGTCATATGGTAAATTGATATTTGATTAATTATGGGTAACAACAGTTGCATTTATTAATCGATTTTCTTATTTGTATTTATCTCCATTTCTGCAAATAGGCTTTGAAAACCATGACGTCAAATCTGCTACGCGTGTAAACAGTAAACTTGTGGGTGGGGTATGAATGGGATTTTTTTGAGAATATAAAAATGTTATGGTTTAGGTAGATGCAGAATAGTATGTTGTATGTTTTTTATGTTTTATTTTTGTATTTTCCTGCAAAATGTCAACTGGCTGCAAGCCTCCAACATGAAAATGTTTTTACCAGTTAAAGTAGAGGTATAATCTAAAATATGGAGATGGCTGAAGTGAAAGTGAACATGAAAGCTAAAAAGAATCTGCCAGACATTCGGCCTGACAAGCTTTAGATTTTTGTAAGACTGAGAACAAATGTACAAAAATATTGCACAATACTGAGTTTACATTTTTGTAATTATTTCAGGAAGATTTTTTTTTAATATTTCATTTCAGCCTTAAATATAAAGCACAGCTAGTTTAAGCTCAAAATCCATTATAGCATGCTTGTTGGATGACTAGAAATTTATCACTGATAATATTCTTAACCACATATTTCAACACCTGTCATTGACTGTTGGTATGAAGTGATGCTAGGGGTAAATGTTAGACCAGAGCAAGCAGTCACAGTCAGCTAATAAGTCATGAACACACACCTGTATAAGTGAATTTGGCGGGTGCCAGTCACTTCAGTAAATACCACTTCTGTAGTAAATTCATCTTATATAAGGATTACTCCGGTCGTTTCGGTAAATAGGTAAACATATAGTATAGTACCTGATTGAGACAGAGAATAGGATATGTCTAGGTGTGAAAAGATTTTCACACATCAGCCCGAGACAGACAATTTAATGATTTATTATTTTATTTATTGTCTCTTTGTTTTAGCTAGCAGAGACGCAAGTCAACTAGAAAATACTAACATCTGGGGCCCATCACAATTTCTTTGCTCCAAAAACTCAGGACGTAAATAAAATAAATATGAATATTTATGTATGTATTATGATCAAACGTATCTGTAATGCTTAAAATTAGGTGGTCTATATTTAGATGCTTAAAGTTATATTTTGTTACATTATTTTATTTAAGTTTTCTAGTTGGCACAAATCTCAGCTAGCTAATACAAAGAGACAATAAGTAATGAATAAATAATTAAACACATGGACATAGGGCCAATTTTCTGTCTCAGTCAGGTATTATACTTTAAGTTTACCTATTTACCGAAATGACCGGACTCATCCTTACATAAGATGAATTTATCTAAGTGGTCATTTACCGAAGTGACAGGTAACCGATTTGGCCAATAGCTGTAAGTGCATGAAAAAAAATTCAGTTCATAATCAAGCCTGTCAGTCATTTAACTGCTACAGTAGCTGACATAATTGTTGACACCTTTGTTATTTAAATAATAAATGGAAACTAAATATACCTGTTGAAGGTTTTTAGTATGCATTGCTTTGGTCAAAAATCAATACAATAAATGCCCATAGTTGTACAAACACTTTGCATATTTGTCTATAATTGTAAGTTACCTTCATGCAATGTATATATAACCATTAATCTCCTGCTCTCCACCCACTTGTCATCATTATCACACTTACCGTACTTACTCGCTTATAAGACGGGGATTTTTCCTTTAAATTTCATGTTAAAAGTGTGGGGCTCGTCTTGTAGGCGGGGTCTAGCGACCTGGCAAAAAGTTTTCACGTTGTTTTAGGGCGAAAACATACCATATAAACTTGTTAGCAGTTATGCAATGACCCGACGTGCCGTCATTGTCGACCACCGATAATTTACCTTAATTGAACTTTTAATTCTGTCCGTCAACGATTAACTGTCTCACATTCATTTCCCTATGTTCTGCATGAAACACGGCTTATTATCCGTCAGTAAACACTGAAACAAACTTTCAACTTCAGTCTGCCAAATACACCAAGCTGTAATTTACTCGTGTAGACTTGCCTCATTACACAGGTCAAGTGACTGACTCTGAGATAAGCTGTTGTCAAGGTGATATCGATCGGAGCAGTTTGACAGTGAGGGTGTGAACGATGTGTTTTTATAAGCAGCTGCCTATTACATTTCTCCATGAAATTATTGATTGGCGGAATGTACACAAGTACTGTGCACTGTTCCCCGATATATCGTGTACTGTCATACCAGACTTGGTGACGTAGATCAAAGAAATTAATGTCATGCCGCAACGCGCTACAGGATAGCAGTGCAGCTGAGACTAGATACATCCCGCAACGTGTGAAAATTTCAGTCACTGTTTACCAATTAACCCTTTTGTTGAGACAGCATGACTGGTCGACGCTCCTGTTCATTTTTTCGCCTCGTCTTATAAGCGGGTCGAAGCAGAAACCAGCAATTTCGCAGGTGAAGTAGGGGGGTCGTCTTATAAGCGAATAGTCTTATAAGTGAGTAAGTACGGTAACTGCCCTGATCTCCCAATCAAGATCAATTCCGAGATATCATCCATCGGGTAGTTTGAGCAAAATAAGTGTCTCAGCCAATATCTATTCAGCATATATGTAAAATGCGTAGCAGAAGCATTAATTTATGCATAGATTGACACAACCAAATTTACTCCACAACATGTAGACAAAATTGTTGCAGTTTCAGTTTATGTTGGTACAACCTTCTTTAAATTATGTTTAAAATTATTTATGTTATCTAACAACACACTCCTTTTGTTCATTTTCAGATTTCCTATTTAAATTTCTTGTGATAGGAAGTGCTGGGACAGGGAAGTCCTGCATCTTACACCAGTTTATAGAAAATAAATGTAAGTTTGTAAGCTTTTAACTGGTAGTTGATACTTTGCTACAATTTCCGTACCTGAACGTTCAAACTGTTAATATTTTTTTATATTTTGCTTCTTTATATATCTTACCTGATAGCCTATTTTTGCATTTTTTTATTTCTAGCTGGGAAGCTATTGAACATTATGTGTCACAGCATATGTCATAACCATAACAGTCACTACTTAAGTACTTTCCTGGATGGACATTTTATGAAATGTAGCATATATTTTACATTCTACATTTTTTTTTACAATGAAACATGGTTGATAGAATTGCCATAATCCTTTGGCAGCATTCTGGATTTTATTTTGAAAATATAGACAGCATCTTTTATTTCAGTCAAACAAGATTCCAACCACACGATAGGTGTAGAATTTGGCAGTAAGGTTGTGAATGTAGGCGGGAAGTCAGTCAAGCTGCAGATCTGGGACACAGCGGGTCAAGAGAGGTTCAGGTAAGAGAGGAGAAAAGTAGCGCCTGTAGTTTAGTAGTGGTAGAGTCGACTTGTAATGCCTCAGACTGCATAGCCTCTCTTCTTGTGGGTTCAAGTCCCGTTCAAGTGATGGACTTCATGTGGACTTTATGTGGGAATGTCTTCCAGCTGACCTGCGGTGCACTGGTGGTTCTACACAGAAATTTGTCTAAGGTCCTCCTCCACCAACTTAGCTGGAAGTCTATAATGATCATAAATGGTTGCCACTATGTATTTTAAGAACATAAAACCAACTAGAGAGGTAGGTTCAGGAAAGAGAAGAGAGGAGAGGTTCAGGTAATCTTCGTCATTTTTGTTTGTTTTGTTCTACATATATGAAGTATTTTCTAGGACTATTTAGTCACATTCAAAACCCCCTTCAAAGATTGCAACAGTGTGGAAATTATAAATTCCTATACTTTCAGTCAAGTCTGTTTACCTAAACCAGTTTATTTAACCAGTACAGATGTTAAACACATGGTTGACAGTTGAATAACGTTATGCACAGGAGCACATGCTTTTGTTTGTTATATTGTTGATAAGCACGGGACTTATGAAAAGAATCTGTCTGAATCACTCTTGAGAGAGGAGATGCTTGCAATATAGCATGATTGTCCTCAGTATTGACCTTATATCATAAGCAAAAAGTTCCGACAATGTATAAAGTTTTAATAAATAAACGATAAACATTTAAGAAGACAACTATGTATATAAAAATGTAAACAATGCACAATAATGAAAGTACATACATACTAATTTTATTTTATATTTTATGATTGTTTTAGGTCTGTGACCAGAAGTTACTACAGAGGTGCTGCAGGTGCCTTGTTGGTCTATGACACAACCAGGTATTCCTTCTTAGATATAGATGAACAATATTTGGCTTACAAAGAATTACAATACTTGCTTATAATACTTGGAAAATTTATATAAAAAAGTGTGAAAAACATGGCACAATTTATATACGGGAGTTAGTGTAAAAGTAATGTTAATGACAATGACCAAATTTATATAATAAATAAATAAAAACTGGGGCGCCTGTGGCTTGTTGTAGAGTTGCCTCCACCAAAATGACTGGGCAGCACTATAATGATCCTTAAATTTCTTGCTTAAGTAAATAAACTGTGACCCAACTGAGGTTCGATCCATAGACCCTGTGATCTGGCATCATGTATCATACCATCGTACTAACCTGGTCCATTGTGTACTTAAGGAACTGTTAAGATTTATATAGGGCATGTTTTTTACAAAGCATGTACTTTCATAGATTGTATGTAGTTAATTATTCAAGAAGTGACACTCCCAGGGGAGGTTTGTTATCACAGTTCATTGTTTACAATATATGTATTAACACATTTTAAACAAAAATGTTGTTAAAGTTCCATTTGACAATGACACAATTTTTTTAGGATCTGTTCTAAGATAATTTGAAGTGGGCATTTGTGTTCCAGCAGTTAGAGTTGCTGACTTGTAACTCCTCAGACCCTCACTACATGGGTTGTGTCAGTAATAAGCTGGATATCAACAATATTTCCAACATAATTATTGTGTCAGTGTGATGTGACAACAAAAAATTATTTTTTGTTTGTTCCAGTCGTGAGACATATAATGCTCTCACAAACTGGTTGACGGATGCCCGTACTTTGGCCAGCCCTAACATTGTGATCATCCTGGTGGGCAACAAGAAGGATCTCGAGGTGGAGAGGGAGGTCACATTCCTCGAGGCCAGCAGATTTGCACAGGAGAATGGTAAGCTTTGATTAACAATAATCATGCTATATTTTGATAACCTTAATGACCCTTACTTACTGTTGGTAGGGTTTTATATCAACGTGCAAAGGGGCCTAGAAATTTTTCTAGAGGCAAATATTAGCATATATTGCATACCCTGATCAGACAGCTTTGGATCTTCACTAGTTACCTTAGCCTGATTGTACTTGGCAAGATAAGACTGCTTGGCAGGATAAAACTTGCTTGTCAGGGTAAGACTGAAATAAAATTCTAATGCTATGGATTTAGATATATTATTATCAAAATAAGTAATGTGGGGACATTTCATTGGATTTCTTGCTTTCTTAAAACATTCAACATTGTGATTTTCAAAAAATGTCAAGTCAGACAAAAAACCTATCAAAAAGTGGTGGGAGAAATGAATCAACAAGAACATAAAAAGTGTTGAAAAATGCAGATATATACTTTTAAAGCACTTAAAAAGTCTTTCCCACTGTCATGTGACAGGTCTTGCTGTATTATTAACTTTGCATGTTAACTCTTCAATTCTATTTTATTTTATAGTCCCTGTGTGTAACCCTGGTGATCTTTTGTAATTTGTTTACATATTTCAAATGATAACTGCTTTGAAAGAATTGATTCAACATAGGCCAATGTGTGCTAGCTTATAGTGGGACCTGTCTGATCAAAGTCTATACCATTTGCTGCTGAATGTACTTCATTGTGTTGGTAGAGCATCTGCTCCAGGTACAGGAGGCCACGGGTTCGATGCCATGCTGCGACATACTAAGTTGTTTAAAATGGTAGTGGTATAGCTCCCTTGCTAACTTTCAAGCAAATATAAGGGCAGTTCCATGGCTGGTTGGCCTGGTGTCAGGATAACTTGACAGGGTGTCGTATGATGCCAGGTGTTTACGGCATATTATACACAGTGCAGACAACACTGTATCTGCATCAAGTGGAACACTGTCTCCAGATGACTGAAATATTGTTGGTGTGATGATAAACCCAATAAACAAAAACAAGTCAAATTTCATACTGCTTAAAGTCACTATTTATTGTTTGTTTAAGTCTATATTGATTTAAATCAGCATGTTATTGTTTGTTTAAGTATGTAAACCAAACATTGACTGTCTATGCACACACAGTAACTACAGCAGACAAAGATGTGTGTCTATCTATTTATAGAGTTGCTGTTTTTGGAAACAAGTGCATTGACAGGAGAAAATGTAGAAGAGACATTCCTTAAGTGTGCCCGACAAATCCTTACAAAGATTGAGTCAGGTGAGTGTTACCCAGTCATTCAGATAGTTGACACAAGCTGAATGGACTTTAATGACTGTGTAACAGTATATATCTGAATAGTTTGTACTTAGTTTTTACTTCTGACATTGTCCCATTATTTATTACAAACAAATAAACCTTTAGTTTTATAGATAAAATATAAACTTAATTACTTTCAAAAGACGAACTTTTATGTGTCAGTAATATAAAAAATCAAAGGCAAAAAAATCAAATTACAGTAGACTTGTGTTTTAGCAATTAAACTCATTGGTATAGTTCATATATCCCAGCCATTGTTGAAAATTATGTGCTGCTAATAGATGAATCTCAAAAATCAATATTACTTTGAAACATTTTTTTTACTTTGTGACAAATTCAAAGCACAATGTTTAATTTCATTTTATTAAAACTGGGCATTTTGTATTTTCATATATTAACATTCCTTAAGGTAATAAAAACAACAACTATTGAACACATGTGAATAATTTCTATAATTTTCAATGGTGATAAATTTTTTATTATTCCATTAATGTTGGGAAAAAATTTTAAACTAGAAAACATTGAATGTATTGCTTTTCATATGATGTATTTATTTCGACTTTTAGAAACTTTTATGTCAGCATGTTGAAGCCTAAGTGTTAGCTTGCTAAACACATATAGATAAAACTTGGCAGATAGTTTACATCAAGATCAGTCAACTCCTGACATTAAACTGCCTGATAGGGATCTACATTATTTGATGCCCTACATATACCTGGTAAACATGGAATGAAGTCACTTATATAATAAAAAAAGGACTGTTAGTTCATAAAAGCAGCAGGCTAAACGTTAAGGTTGCTTTCATGTATCAAGTTTTCAAAGTAGAGGTGGTGGTGCAAGTATGTCATGTTCATCTTTATAGCTCTTATGTATGATTGTTTTATAAGCAGTTAGTTTCATTAGCATTTGCTAGTACTGATTTTGTGTTAGGTGTAGGTATATTATTACATCCTTGAAAACATACTTGTTGAAGAAATTTATTGCACTGGCAAACATATTGTCTTGGGTATTGTATCATCCAGTATTTCTGCTTTAGCTTTTGATTGTTCTGTTCAACATTTTAGTTTAGCTTTTTAAATGAACACATTAGCAATTACTTAATCGTTTCAATTCTAGCTGCTACGTTGCCAATATATGTGCCTCTCCTGCTTAATTTTCTCTAATTTTGACACTATTGTTATAATATTGCTAAAAAATTGTTATATTTTTTTCATGAAGCTTAGTTTGTTTAACAATCACTACAATTAATAAGTCACTAATTCTCTTGTCTATCATGCCAGATCTGTAACAATAATTTTCTAAACTAAATGCACAAAACTTACCAAAGCAATGTATTCCATTCTTCAAAGAGAATGTATGATGAATAAAAAGATAGATGACTATAACAAGAATGGTTGTCTGACTAGTAACCAGCTACCAAAACAATAAACAGTGGATTTTTCATTACATTGACTCCTTCTGTCATTCCATTATATGTCACATTAAAATTCACATGCAGTTGTCTTAACTTTTTCATACATTTCTATTCTTCTGTCATTCCTGTTTCTGTCTCCTCTGCTTTCTATTCTCCTCTACTGAAAGTTACCATGGTTACAGGAGAGCTGGATCCAGAACGTATAGGCTCGGGGATTCAGTATGGGGACGCCACAATACGGCGGCACCACAAGACCCTGCCCACAGCCCCCACTCGTCCAGACTGCTCCTGCTAGCATACGGGGGGTCTGATGTATTGCACGGTGATCATTGTGTTTGTACTGTATACAGCCAGATAGCTAGACCTTATTTCTGTTGGTGGTGATGCTTGTTACTCCTGCTTGACTTTATATCTCATTATAAACCAAAGCATTAACAATGGATGTTACATGTCTTATAATGGTACTTTTGCTTCGAAGTTGCATCCCTCCACCCCTTTTATTCATAGTACATGTATATGATTTTGAAACTTCACTTATTTTTTAAGTTTTTTTTTTAAAACAGTTCAAAATATTTCCTAATACATGTATGTTTCATCATTTAATAGCCAATCCATGGTCAAACCAGTCAAAACATAAACCCTAAGTAGTGCAGATTCTACTTAAGATAAGACTGATAATTGTGATTGCTTCAAAAGGCGTAAAATGGCCAATGCATGAGTAAAAGGGTTAATGGATGTGATTACTCCAGCTTGTCTTTATTTATATAATCAGCCTATCTCTTTTAGAAATTATATTCCTTTGCACCATTGATCCCACCATCTTTGTTAGATGAGATGTTTTATTGATTGAATTACCAATTAAAATGCCTGTGAAAAAATAGTCAAGAACTTGGATTATTTTTGTCAAATTTTGCAAAAGATTGAGGCCAAATGCGTGTGAACATTAGGCAGTGCGTATCCATGGAGATGCACATTGAAATAAGGCTTACCTTACAATAATAATTGTCACTTTTGATAGATATTCATTTTTTATGCATGGATAGGTTTGCATTCTTATGTCTGGATATGTTTCTTTTATGTTTAAAATGTAGAATGTGAAACCTGTTTTTTATTTTTTATAATTGTGTTAAACTTACCTTTAGTGATTTGCAAGAAATTGTCTAAGCTGTTCATAGATAACGAGAGGCTGTAACAAATATGTTTATTAAATTATAAATCCTTTTATAGAATTCATATTATACTGCAACACTCAAAAATATTTCCTTTCACAACACTACTTTTCCATAAAAGTCGCCTTCATTATCACACATTCTTACGGTCTTTTGATTTCTATAAAATAAACATGTTCCCTCCATCTTTCATCTAAATTAGTTGCTTTGTGTTTATGATATATTCTCATCTTATGACTTACTGCACATTGGCCGACTTTTGAACAAAAAAAAGGCTGTTCTATTTAGTTTGAATTAAAATCATTAAAACTTAGCTCAAATGACATCTTGAGTTTGACTTGGTCATATTAAATCAGTTTTTAAATATTCATTAAGAGGAACTTGGAATATTCATTAAGAGGAACTTGGAAAGTGCATTTTCTTTATCCGTTTTGCTTGGTTTGATTTTACAAGAAAGTTTAAATGAAAACATAATATGGATTTTTTTGTATGGCAGAAAAATTCCATTTTATTTTTTTGTTAGTTTTCACAACCAGAAGATACTTAATAGAATTTTATGGAGTGTTAGTTAAAATAAGATTTGACAACATATAGTTAATTGAAAAAAAAAGGAATATTTGTTTTTGTTTTTTTCTAGGTGATCTTGACCCTGAGAGAATGGGTTCTGGGATCCAATATGGGGACTCCTCATTAAGGCGACTTCAGAAGCAACAGGCTATCAAGCGAGACAATTGCGGGTGTTGATCACCTGACATCTGTCATACAACACAACATGGCTATCTCATGACCAAGGCAGAATGAGATTGGCCTCCATGAATGAATCTCTAAGCCACATCATTTTAAATGGTCACAAGATTTGCTGATTGGTCACCGGGCCTCAGGATGGTCACATGACGTGTGTTGTTGGTCATGTGATCATGCTTCTGAGGTTTTGACTTCTTGTGCTATTGGACCAACTCATTAAAGAATTCCAAACACATGTAGCGTCTTTTGCCAAACTGGAGAAAAGACTCTTCTTGACTGAATGTAGACTGAAACCATGTTCTGTTAGAATAATTAAGATAGATATAGACTGACATTCATCTGAAATTGTTGGCAGATATTTAAATCTGATTTATCAGAGCTTTTTGATTGTGCCTGTTACCAGACCTTTTTTGAATTTGCCATTGAGAAACTTTAATCTTTTCTCCAGTTTTCAGAGTCTTTTCTACCTTAGTGACATGGCTTATTACCAATCATATGTGTGCTTTCAGCAGTTCTTCGAGAAATCTCTTTGTAACCCAGTTACATAGTGTTTATACAAATATAGTCATTTTTCAGGATGGGTCAACTAGGACAGTCAAGTGCTCATTGCCACTTATCTGTTTAATCGTTTAGTGTAAAAACACACTCTTAAATGTGGTATCTAACAGTTTGAACCATTTTTCTTTGGCGCAAATTACCAAATAAGTCATTTCCTAAAAAGATTCTGCAAAATGCTGTAAATTGGTGCCCTAGATGTGTGTGAAGCATTAATCCTCTCATTATTGCAAACAGGTATTTCCTATCTGAGCCACGTTACCCGACATAGCTTTTTTCAAAGTAAGAAAACCATGCAACAACTTACTTTTGAGATCACTATATTGCCATCCTGGTAGTCCGCACGGACATTGATATTTGTTTTTTATCAGAGAAAATTATCATGCTTAATTATTGAATAGGAAGGAATGAAAATTAAGAGTGATTTTTTTCGCAGTTTGTAGTATCTAACGCTATAGGAAGTGAACAAAATTTGTTATTGCAGTAATATTGTTTTGGCATTGTTTGTCCTTCCTTCCAGCCGAATTTTCTTCGCACGCTATTTCATAGCAACTACTGACTAATTTCAATGAAACTTGGTGGGAACTTTCAACACTAAAAGGAGATGCATATATCCTCCACATGTTTTGTTTGGACCCTTCAACGCAGAGTTATGGCCCTTGATTAGTTATGCAGTATGTATAGAGTAACATTTGTTTCCGTGTTGTTGTTTTTTAAACAGCTTACTGGATTTCAATGAAACTTTATGGAAACCATCAATACCAAAAGGAGATAGACATGTCATTGGCATGTTCCTGTCTGACCATTTAACACAGAGTTATGGCCCCTGAATAGTATTTCTGCACTATTTTTTGGCAACTGCAACATATATCATCACCTTATTGCAGTTGCACAATTTTTTTTCTTTCATCAAGTTGACAACCACAAAGTTACTTACTGAAAAATGTATAACTGATTGTTTCCCATTTTCTACACGTTCAAATTCTCACTTTACCCTCTCGTCAAACAAGCATGGATAGGATGGGTATATACGGTCTCTGACAGGGTCTTGCTACGACTAAATACCGCGAAGCAGTGAAAAAAATAATTGTCATGTATTTGATGTAGGCAGACTGCAAGATACCACCTTTAAAGCTTGGCAAAATTTTCATGGTTATAGTCATCTTATAGCAGACTAAGTTGTTACTTTATATTCACTACAAAGAAAACTACAGGGTTTATTATCATTTTTGTCTGTAGTTTACGGTAATATAAATTGTTTCTTGAAAACTTATATCCAATCAAACGGAGGCAAACATTATAAAATGACACATGCTAGTATATGATAAAAAAAGAAACTAAGTATTAAGAAGATGTGATTATACTTTTATTAAGTAAATGTATAAAAATACAAACATTTGTGAGTATTTAATACCTCCACAACAATGCAGATATAAGATTTGATAAATAAATGTAATGTTTCAGTTTGTGTTATCTAGAGCCCAAAGATAATAATGTTTTTTTGCAGTTGCTTATTAAATCTATGCATTACTTATGCATCTTTATTTTAATTCTTTTTAAAGCTGTTATTTTAGAATGTTAATGTCTTGTGTTTACAGATATATACAAGCATGTGAAAGTGTTACTGTAAATATTAAAAAATAATCAAACATACATAACATAATGTGTTGATAAGAAAAATTAACCTATGCTATTGTTGAAAGTACTCTTCTTTTCTTGTCTTTTTACCTAAGACTATAGCTTGACTTTCTTTCTTCTACACCAAACAAATGGTTCTCAAATTGTAGTGAGTCATGTATCACAAAATAATTTTAAAAACACTAGACCTTCAGTCCACCAAGCAGGCAATATCTACTGGACCAGACCAAATTTTACCAGACCATTATGATTTTGGCATTTTGACACAAAAGTTACAAGTTATTATGTTCAGTAAAAGGCTGTAAAGTATTTGAGTGTATATATGTTTTCATAATAAATCAGAATTTTGAAAATGATGTAGCTGAAAATTCTGGTGGACCATCGGTCCATTTAACTTTAACCAATTAAAGGACAGACAGAGATTTTAGTGGACTCTGTCCAAGGTCCACAAGGTTTTGTCCAAGACTGTATATTTGTTTGAGAACACAGCTATGGTTCTTTATTGCCAACTTCCAAGGTTGTTTTATTTTCTTTTTATGTATGCAAATGTCTTTCATTTATTAATCTTGTAGAGAAGTGATATTTATGTTTTTTATGATAAATATTTAAATGATTATTGTCAAGGTGTCTTAAATGGTTATTGTCAAATTTTCTGTGTTAAGTCGAATATGTGTTTCTAAGGTTTGCTGCACTTAAACTAGATTTAGCCGATTTCAATAAAATGAAAGCCCAATTAACTGCATTAAAATATTACTGTACCAATTTGTAAGCGTTTTAAGTGAATGATCTTAACATCATCCCTCCTTTTGTCAATACTTATAAGTAAGAGAAGCTGTGTGTGCATGCCCTGTAAATAATGAGTGATAGATTTTTTAGCACAATACAACATACTGTAGATATCACATTATTCATTGGTGCTTAAGATGCTTTATTCAGCAAGAACAAGAAATGTGAATGTTGCTGATTTGTTTATGTGTTTAATATATACAAATAGAATATGTTTGTTAATCTCTTGCATCAAATTAACTTAATATTTTATTAGAGCTTAAAAGTTAGTGTCTATGTAAATACCGAGATGTTTTCGAAGCTGGTACATGAATAAAAGCCTCTATACCATTTTGCAATGTACCATATTATAGCGAATATGCTGGTGTGTGGGGGGCCGGGGAGGGTTGTGTCATAACAAAAAAAATCATGAATGTTATTTTTTATTTTCATGTTTAATTCTTATTTTATTGTAAATATTAAGGTATAAATCAATATTCTTTGCTCAGTTTTTGTTGAAAGTTGTTCAAAAATTGGCATATCACATACACAAAAGGCCTGAATTTTTTTCTTGTGTAAGATTTAATGTATATATGCATGCAGTTTTGGAAATAAGTCCTCGCATTATGAAAGAGACGGTTTTTTCTCCTTTAACATTTTGAAACCTGGTAGTAAACGTATTTTCAACCTGTTTCTTTGGACAATTTTTATAGATAAAACTTTTTTTTATCTTAGTTGCTCAATTGTAAACCATACCTCTTTATTCAGCCAATGATTCAGTCTACATATTCAAAGCAATCAGAACATCTCGGATAATTCATGAATCATCTCTCAGATGTATGTAGATAGTTGGATCAACTCAGTCAATTCCCTAAATGGGACTACTTTTATGACAGACGTCAAAACAAAGATGGCAGCTCGGATGACAGCTCACTACAGTACGATGCCTGTAAAACTTCAATTTGTTGCGGCTTCAGTTTTAAATCATCCAATTTTAATTTACCCAGTGCAGCAGACACACAGCTGTCAAAAGATGCCGTTGTTTATGTTTTATGCAAAATACATTTAAGTCCTCTTCTTCTTCCGACTTACGGCGAACAAAATGATCGTGATTTCTGTAAATATCATTGCACCAGATACAGGTGATTGTCCCTAGGACAGAATTACCGGAAGAGCTTCGATTGATATTCAAACATTATTGTCAAGCTTTATCTTTATCATTCCACATCCTTAATTTATGTTTTTGCAAAAAGATTCATGCATATGCAATAAGACATATTGACAATGACTTTGTCGCAAATAGTGTAGATCCTGATGAGACAGTTTCCTGTGAAGGCAGTCTAATTTGTATCTACATTTTTTACTCAAGTCTGATAAATCGTAAGTTTAAACATTCTTGGTTTCTTGTTAGTTTTTTTTTTGTGGGCTGTGGAGAGGTAGGGGAATTTGTATATTTATATTTTTAATCTACATTACTACTAATAAACTTTTTTTCTGCTCATTTTGTTAAATTTTCTATGTACTTTGCATATATATTTAGTATTTTCTATTTTAACTCTTCCAAGAGTGGCACCAAATTGAGGATGTATTAAACAGACTATTTTAATTGATACTTTATTTAAAGTTTTATATAAAAAAAGGAGATAGTCTTCTACTAATGACTGCATTTAAAAAACATTACTGTTGTAGATTCAGAAACAAATAGTACATATCCTGATAAGGTAGCTCTCAGCTTATCAATCTGGAGCTACACGGTTTGTTTATGCTCGATCAGTGTGTGTTTAGGATGAATGTCAACAGTTTACAGGTTTTGCTTAGTTCACTAGAGTCCATGTTAAATGTTCTTTCCTACTTACAAGTTGCACAACCAAATATGTCAGAACTTGGCGCATTTAAAATAACAAAGACTTCATGTTTGCACATTGAACCCATGATCAGATCAAAACCCATGAAACACGTCTTTAGTATTTCTACACACTACAATAAAGGCCTACAGGAATAATAGGTACACCCACACCTCTTAATTGTATGAATGCCAAAATTAGTACAAATAGTCGCAGCACTTAACAGCCAGAAACCAAATGACATGTATAATATTTTGATTATATCAGAAAAATAGCATGAAAAGTTAAAGAAATTTAGTTCATTTCCAATCATTCATTAGTATTATTTATACATTAATAACTTTTTAGGTTGATTTGTCTTTAGCAGTCAAAGGTATTTGTTTCTTTTAAAAGTATAATGTAGGGGCATCCATGGCGTAGTGGTAGAGTCGCCGACTTGTAAATCCTGACTAATATGCCTTTTACTGCTTTGGTACAAGTCCACTTTGAGGTAAACGACTTACTTTGGGAAGATCTTTCAGCTGACATGTGGTGCGTTGGTAGTTCTACCCAGATATTTATCTGGGGTCGTCCTCCGCTAAAATAGCTATCACTATAACTGTTCGCAAGGATGTATTTCCAAAACAAATTGTAACGTTCTTTAATTTGTATGGAGTCTTGTTACTGCTTTGCTTTTGTCAAAAAATATTACAAATGTACCATTTTGTATATTGTAATCACATGTAACATGACTTTGAGGCACATTATTTCTAGGAAACTTCAATTAAAATTGTATATTACAATGGCACCAAGTGAGAATGTATATTGGAGAGAGCACTAAATATGTTAAGTGAACTTGTTATTGTTGTCAAGAATGTTGTAAACAATAGGTCAGTAATCATGTTCTGTTTATTTATGGCTCATTTTGATAATCTTGCACATTTTTGCGAATCATACTTTTTTGTTAATGACACTAAGGTGTTATTTTTTGCCAACACTGTATGCAACAATAGCAAGACCTGTTGCTTCATACTGCAGCAAAATAGTTCAGATTCTGATCAGATTGCTTTCAGGATATGTTTAGTTATTTTGATTTTCTTATTTAAGTAAGTCTTATCAATGTTTATGTAGCAAGGCAAAGAATTAAGTAAAAACTTGAAAGAAGCTTAGCAAATGGGCTGTTAATGCACGTTTTTAAAATTGTTAAGAATATATAAATTATGCATATTATCTATTAAATAATGGTATTGAGAAGATAAATAGTATGCAGATGTCTTTATACAATTATCTATTCAAACATTTTTTTTTTCAAAGGTTTATAGAAAAATCTTACTCTCTAAAGAATTTTACACTTTGACTTACCCATTTTTAATTTGTATAAAAAAAAACAAATTTTCAATACTAGTAGTTAAAAAAATCAACCATGGTTTTCATTTGCTCAAAAAATATTTAACCTGTAGAGTTTTATTTTGAGCTTATATTGATATAAACTTTACTGGTCTATTAAAGTTTCCTACAAAGTCTTTTATTTCACAACCAGTAAGATGTTAAATTCATTAATAATGTATCATCACTTAACTGTCAAATATTTCACCTTCCCTAAACTGACCCCTTCCATAAATATACATTATATACAGATAGTGCCATTGTTTTTGTTAATCAGATTTATGAAATGTGCATTAGTTTGTTGTTCATGTGTAAATAAACATGTTAACAATATGCTATGTTTTTTTCTTGTTTATGTATCCACAATAAACTATTTTTTAACTGTGAAGTAACTCAATTATTTTTATTTTATATTCTCAGTGTCTGGCTTTGTTCAAAGATGGGATAGTCTTTGATACTTATTTTTGTAATAAAACTTTAAAACAATAATCTGTCATTTTTTTAAAATTCATATCTTACATGTTTTAATGGTAGATCACTCCAATGGTTTCAACATTCTTATCTTACATGCTTTGATAGGTCACATTAATGATTTTGACATTCTTATGTTTTAATGGTAGGTCACAAAAATGATTTCGACTTTCTTATCTTACATGTTTTAATGGTAGGTCCCTCTAATGTTTTCTGTATTCTTATCTTACATGTTTTGATAGTAGGTCATAATAACGATTTCAAAAATATCTTACATGTTTTAATGGTAAGTCATACTAATAATTTCAATGTTTGTATCTTTTTTAATAAATTACTTATTTCAATATGTAAATCTTTGCCCTTTTAACCAATAAATATTTTAATTAAATATGTTAAATAGTTTATATACAGCATTTAGAAAATAAAAGATATACAACATCTTGTTTTGATTAACAACTTATGACACATTTAATTTCATGACACACAAAAGAAAACGTGTTGATGTACATTTTTTATTGTTTATATACAATAAGTCACATAATGTGTACGTATACAACTGTTTTGTAACAATATACAATACTTACTCAAATAACTAAAGTAGCATACCGGTAACTTAAATAAACAAACAGATAATTTTGTAAAAGATTTTCTTAAAACATACAAAATGTATACATGATGTATTTAAATTTTCCATCTGTTTTAATAACAAGAGCTCCAACTTCCTCAGGTCAGGATAAGTAATGAAAAAGCAATGTTGAAAAAGGGGCAGAATTCTGCCAGAATTAATTTCATGGTTACCTGCCCTTTTGAAATTGGTTTCGCTTCCGATAGTTAAACAGGAGTGTTTGTTGTAAACATCTTTAATGGCTTTTAAAAATAGACATCAACAAAAAGATAAACCAATTTTTCAGAAAGAGGCTTCAACAAAAAAATAAACCAAATTTTTAGAAAGAGACTTCAACAAAAAGATTAACCAAGATTTATGCCATCAAGGGACTAATAACAAAAGATCCAATTTTTTTCTTCAAAATGTGGAGTTAAAATCATTAGACAATAAGATCATATAGATGAGATGACTACATCTATTCTTATGCTTTTAGTAATAACAGATACATTAATAAGTAAAAAATAATAATTAAAATATGTAAAATCCGATAACTTCAATAGTCTGTCTTCATGTACATATTTGTGTACAATAAATACATGTAATATGAAGAATAAATCACATCAGCACAGAACATTATCACATAACGTGAGTAGACAATTAGCCTACAGGTAAAGGCTAGATAACATGGAACTCAGAGGCACATTGTTACATCACAGTCATACTCAGAAGACTAGGCAACAGAAAATGATCGTTGGTTAACTCTAAAAGCACAATGAGATTCACCGTGAGAAACAAAATAAATACTAAAAAAAAAAAGATTTGATATCTCATCATCAAGGCTATATCATCAAAATACCAATCTGCATATGGTATAAAGTTTACCCTTGTACTAAAGATAAGATTGTGGCTTACAAACCACAAATCAAAACATGTTACAGTTTGTTAATAAAGAATACTTATTCTTAGACATTTTCTTATATCTACATGCAAACATGCCTAAAACATGCCTAGACATATTGCTAAAGATTCAGTTACAAATAGAGCAAATGCTGACAGATGAAGATGTGCACTTTTTGCTCAATCCTGATTTATTTGTGATAGGCTTGGGTGAAGTATATCCATCTCCTGGGCCCAACTATATATATTTCTGTCTTCCATGGTCATGGCTTTATACCAATCATTAAAGAAAAGACCTCTTTTTGCAAGAATCCAATACCATTTATACAAAAAGAAAATGTTAAACTACTTTCCATAACAAATATAAAAAGCATATAAATGTATGTATCTACAGCCTGGTTTAGTTCATTAATAAAAATAACTCAAAACTTTAAAATCTAAGTTAAAAAGTGGCTTTTCTGTTTTCTCGGTGACCTGTCAGGACCTGATACAGCATACACAGTGTTGGAGTAAGCAGGGTAATTCCTACGATATTCTGTATCCCAGGCAATCGTCTCTCGAGTCATTTTCTCATTAAACAACGCCCTTTTCCTCTTCTCATTGGCAGACGCTACCCTCTGTTTCTCCTGCAGTTTTTCAATCATCATCTGGTTACGCTTCTTGGCTCGCAAAGCTGCTGGATAAACCTGGAACAACGAAAGTAATATTAACGGTGATATCCACCAATTTGGACCAAGTTTTTTCCCCTGAAACAACCAAATCAATAATAGTCACCTGAAAAGATCACATGAAATGCTGTTTATTTGCTGCATAGTCTCTTGCAATATGCAGTTAAATTGCAGGCAGATGTTAACAAAAAATAAACTATTATGAATTATTAAAACCTGTCATTCCTTCTACACTGAGTTATTCTCAAATAAAAGGAATCACTGTTTGATGTCATTTCATAAAACAACCTTAAGGTAATAAATTAATCCATCTTTATCCCATTCATATTCTGAAAGTTTAGTGTCTACACATATTGAAACTTCTATTTATAGATTCTTAACTGACATTTAACCTGACGTCACATTGTGCCACATGACCTAAAGTATTCTGCGTCTGTGACAGAGGTAAATGCAATGAAATGACAATGAAAGAGGGTGAAAAACAGATTTACAGGTGAAGAGTTAGGTCAGTCCGAGCAGTGAAGTTTGTTGCTTTTATCGTCCCACCAACTGTATTTCAGTGATTTGGAGACAGTGTACACCTAAAGCAGATGAAGTGCTCCCTTCACTGTCTATAACATGCCATGAATACTTGTTATGATACCACAGCCATATCTCTAATAGCATGAGTACATGTACTTACAAATTGTGAATATTTACCTTACTAAGCATGTTTCATGTTTATTGCTATAAAGCTTAAAAACGTCTTAGTCTAATACCCGCATTTTCATTACACACTTTAGACAAACCTATATTCACCGCAAATAAACAAAAAAAATACAATCTTAGTACTTTATTTATCTAACTTCACCATGCTTGTATTTAATTCTTATCATGCCAAGCATTAACTGATCATGCTTAGGCAAATAATGTAGATCCAGATCAGCCAGCTCCCCTCTGTCAGATCAGGATCTACATCATTTACTGCCAAGTCTTGTCAACACATCTTGTATTTAACAGAGAATAAAGTAAGAGTTATTAACAAATGTAGCATAATAAGAGTTTATTAAGTTTTAAAAAAATCGTACTGCTGAAGATGCTCTTATGTTGAAGGTTTTCTTTTCGCCCAAGGTGTCATCTCTGGCACCACACCCATAGGCCACAAATGGTTCACTCCTCGCTGTACAGGTGCCCCTCAAGGCTGGGGCAGAGGTGGGCCTGGCTCTAGGGATTTTGTCCTGCCTGTCTGGTCGCTTTGGCCTTGGGACTTTACCGAAGTCTTTCTGTACACTTTTTTTTGGCTTAACAAAAGTTTTATGTACTGAAATGAAAAAAGAAAAATAAGGCCATCTAGATATTATTTGCATGTTGATATGCTAAAATGGGATAAAACATTCAGAAAAACTGATATATAGCAAAATGTGTCAGCTGAGTCCATTGTTCTTCCCAGATAATAATCTATGGTCTCCTTCCACCATAAATAGTGGATGTCATTATAATAATAATGACCAATATTGTGTTACTAATCGTTTACAAAACAACAACCACTTTTCTAAGCAGTAGAACTGTTAAATTAAGGCAATAAAATGTATCAAGACAGCTGACAGTTAGCAGATATACTGATACTTATCAAATTATGTTATTTCTGCAAGATATACTTCACATACATTTGAACTCTCCTCTTTTGGAGGGAGATTCTCTCTATTAAGGTTCAAATTTATTTGAAAATGATGGGTGTTTTACACATTTTCAAAAATTTCCCTACTTGGAAACAGATCATTTCCTTCTTTGTTCATATGAAAAAAACATATCTCCCACTTTGCAAATAAAAAATCTCCCACTTTGGCCTCAGAAATGTTCACATGAATGAGTAAACTCAACATTTGTAATGAAATAAAGGGTATTAATTACTGATATGACTGTCCGTTAATATAGATATACTAATATTAAATTGCTGACGGTTATTTTTCTATATAAATATTGGTCCATATTATTGACTGACAAAACACCATGGCCAAATAAATGACAGCACTCAAGAAAAACAAAAACTCAACAAGGCAAGTGTAAATATAGAAAAGATAGTTAAATATTTACAAAAAGCTACAGAAGCATCAAGTAGTCCAGATATTAATTAGCAATTAAGGATTAAACCGTCCTTGGTACAGAAGGCTTAAATTTTTTGGGGGTTATTATTAATAAGTTAGACCTAAATGTATGATCAAGCATAACATAGCAAGAAATTATATCATAAAACTTACAGACTTTCTTTTTTTCTGAACTTTTTGCTTTAACCTCCTCCTCTCTGTTTTCCTTCCATGCATATTTGTTGAGCTTCTCCTTGGCTGACTTCCTCAAATCTCCATCCTGAGTTACAATGTCTACCTTATCATCTTTATCACAGGTTTCTTGTTTGGTATCTACATCTTTTTCTTGAGCTTTTCTTTTCTCCTTTTCAACTTCATCTTCTTCATCAGTTTCTTCTTCAGCAATAGCAATCTTAGCTATAGGTAGTTTATCTATTTCCTCTTCACCTGTCGACCTCTCGTCACTTTCTGATTCAGTTAATTCTCCCTCCCATGCAATTGGTGTATGAGCACACTCTCGCTCCCTTCTTGAATATCGATAGTGAAGGTTCTCCTTATAGATGGGGATGTTCCTTTCTAAACTTGATACCTTAAACTGGTGTCGGTATTCTGAGCGTTTGAATACCATCTTGTATTCACTTGTGTGTTGTTTTAGTAAAATCTGAAAAATAACATTTTATAATTATTTGTTAATAACTTAACCTTAAAAATAGACATTATGGAATGACTGACAAAATTATTATCTGTCTTCTATTCCAGCATAAACATCAGCTTCTGTTAGTCATGTTGACCTCTGCTTCAAGAAATTGGAGATGTTCCTTCATCGTATATTTTAATTTTTCTATATTTGCGTGCATACATATTTATTTTAAATGCTGAATGCAGTTGTGAATTAATATTGAGTACGAAACACTTGGGTCTAAACGGAAATCATGTTTGCGATAGCAAATTTATTTACAAATAAAGGATAAACTCCGTGATGTAAACAAGCGGTTTCTCTGAAGACTTATTAATTGTTAAAACCTAACTTCCTTGGACAAAGTGGCATGTTCATATAAAGACATATTTTGATCCAGATTTGTTTTGACTTGATTAGAAATCCCCGCTAATTGTGTCACTACAATTTTGTTAACTGTTCAATATTCACAAAATTAATACAAAATTTCCGCATGCATATGTTAAAACGTTTTTAACTTAAACGAGCATATGCATCAGAGGTCGTTGTTTTTTGGTATTTATTGAAGAAATTATACATAACGTACCTGTCAAACTACAGCATTTCCACCATTTTGTTTAAAATGTGTTGAGACTTGTCACGTGATCCAAACAAGGGCAACGTATGGAACTTCGGATGTGCGGTGCCCTCGGATGTGTCCGTACTGCCCACAAAATCCCCAGTCAGGGCAGTTGTGGGATGCGTTGTTGTTGTTTGGCTTGTTGTTGTTGTTTGTTTGTTAAATGAATACATAGAAACAGTAAAAAATGATAGCGTTTTTGTTGTTGTTTTCACGGTTTGTAGGCCCCAACTGTCTAACATATTAAGTTAGTGTTCACAATCGTCTAAATTTAGACAAATGCATGAGTTTTTGCATATATATATATTATACCCAAGTTTTAAACAGGGTTAAGGTTTTGTTAATTGAATTTTATATCGGCGTATTTTCGGATACCACCTTTAAAGGTGGAATTCGACAATTTGCCTATACCAAATACATGTGACACTATTTTACTACTGCTTTGTGGAATGTGGGCATAGTTTTTGCATTAACTCATAATAAAGACGATTTTCAACACTAGCATTGTTAGACTGTACTTTTTGCAGAAACAAATCACTATTAATGTTCATTCCTTCCGAATCAATAAACAGCACAATAGTGGTATCTGCTAAAACTGGATATCGAAATTAGAGCGGATTACCACGGATGAAGATATAATTATTAAGTTGTCAAGTGATTTTGATAGTTTAAAAAATAGCTATCCGAAGCGTGGCTGATATAGGGAATACCTCTTTAAAATGACGAGTGGGGAATTTTTTCCCTCTATTATTCACACTTATCTGGGAATCAATGAACATCATTTTGCAGGACCTTTTCACGTAACAATGACTTTTTGGTTATTTGTGAAAACAAGTAAGGTCCAAACTGTTGAATACCCCGTTTAAATGGTAAAGGAATGAAGCTACAGCTAGATATATATATAAGTTATATAGAAGCAATTTATCTTAGGTTTGTTTTATAGTTGTAGATAACCTTTTTTATTTATTTTTTATTTATTGTTGTTGTTTTGTATTGTTATTTGTTGATGTGTTTTTGTGTTGTTTTCTATGTTTGTTTTCTTGTTATTGTTTGTTGTTGTCGTTTTGCCTTACATTTGCACTGTGTCTTTTTTTAGCATATATTTATTCTTTTATATCCTTTTGCCGGTCAGAAAAGCCAAAATATAATTTTTAAAAGTGCATCAGTTTGGGTTTTTTATGTGTCTTTATGTCTCGTATGATAACAAAAAGGTAAAATATGAGATTATCTTTTCACGGTCCACAAAAACTGTGCAGATAGATAAAAGCAATGCCTTTTCTGAAAAAAAAATATAGCCTCACAAAATTGTTTTTGATCGGGTCAGCTTAGCTGGAGCGGGATGGGGAAGGCTAACGATATTATATTTACTTGTGTCCTTATTTATTGAATTAGGTGGCAGAATTCATTACACATTATTTAAACATATTTCAAAGTTATATGCACGCAATTGCTGAAAAAACAACGAACCCTCGAGGATTACATGCTCGACGAAAAACTAAATCAAGTCAACATGTCATAAATCGTGAGTATGTTAGACGAATTCGTTGTCTTGGTTAATTGTAACAGTACACTCTTTATGGAACAAGAAAGAGCCGGGAAATTTAGATTTAAAGTGCGAGGTTATTTGGAGGCTTTACGTGTTAAACATTTGTATATAATTTATATCGACAAACAGTCCGTCTAACGCTTGTAGACAAGAAAAAGAAAAAAGACACACACACAAACAACTTATGGCAACTTGCTTGTTACAATAAAGAACCCCCACCCCAATATAACGTGTCTTATTAAGGTTGAAATATATTAAGAAATGTCGGTAAATAGCTTTTTTTAAGCTAATGTTATTTGTTACAATACCCATGCATCAAACCGACAATAACTAGAGTTTGTATTGTATTTCAGACAACTCCATATTGTTCAAACTGCGGTCAGAGGGGAGATGCTGTTGTTCTTTCTTCTTTTGCACTAAATGTGAGCTTTTTGGGGAGGAGGGTGGATGGGACACTAAGACAACTTTAGCCATTCAGTTGCAAACCGTTGCTCTATTGTAGCAATGAATTCGCTTGTAAAAGCATCGCTCTACTTATTAATTCTGTCCGGAAAAAAAATGAGTGGCTTCTAAGCCTTATCGCTATGGTTTTGACGTTTATCAATATTACACTTTTTCTTCCGTAATTCTTTTTAATTAAATATCAATAGAACAACCGGAAAATAGCAATGTATTCGGCATTTATGACGTATGTTGCATAACTGATTTAAAAATTGTTATCTGCTACGAACTGAATGTTTATGGTGATTTAAAAAATGTTATCTGCTACGAACTCAATGTTTATTTATTGACTGTCTCGTGGGTTATCGGCACTTGTGGGTCAGCCTTGTCCTAGTGTTTGCTTTAATTGTTCTTCTGTTTTCTAAGTGAAGTCGGAAATAAAATATGTTTCAACTTTATCTTTAACTTCGTTAATAAAACAGAGTGTCCACTGCAACTAATGCATACCAATTGACGATTGACCAATTGATAGAAAGGGACACAACTCTGTCGATCTTATTGAGCACAAATAGAAATGAATGTTCGTTGTATAGATAGTTTCCAGTGCGATGTCATTGGCACTGATAAGAGAGTTTAAGGCAACCATCTTTGAAGGCAGAAACAAATTCAGGACGAAATCTGGAAATATGTGCTGTATTAAACTCACCACTATGTTTTTATTTTTCAGGTTTTTTTTTATTGAATTTTATATCAAATTTAACAGCTTTTATGAGTTATTTTAAATATCAAATCTAAATTTTGATAGTTTAAAAGGATAAAGAAATACAAAAAAGCTACGCTGTTCATTTTATTTTAATGATGAGCCATTAGTTTTATTTATTTCTGTGTATAACTTCTTTGTGCATTTATCAATTTTAAAAATATTTCATTTTCAACAAAATAATTCTGAGAGCTTTCTAATGGTATATAGCTTTTAATTTTTGGACCACAAATTTAGAAATTACAAGGAAATAAATTTTACGCTTCTGTAAAATTCATCTAAAAATCCCTAAAGTTAGCATCAAAGATGGCTGCCGAGACAAGGGATCTTCACTGATATGGAAACTATCTATAGGTATTTATCGCTAGTTTGATCTGGTTCGAAGCATATACTGCTTTACATATACCAAGTTACGAAGTAGTTACCTGAAATTTATAGTTCAACATACCAAACTGGACAATATGTACGCGAAAAGCCGCATGCGACACAATATGACAGATACATATTTACAAATACCTTTTAAATACCAAGTACATAATATTCTATCATTTTAATAAAAAAAAAAGCTCGATTATCTCTATGCTCTTTATTTACACGCTTTTTTTTTTCTGACGAGCAAACAATATAAACGCTGTTTTATGAGTTGTTAAATAGTTTTCACCTATATCATGTCGAGAACTATATTGTTCAAAATATAAAGTATGATTTGTGCAAAATCAAACGCTTGTCTATCGATGTCAATTATAAGGAGTTTAAAGCAATACAAAACTAAAAAAAGCATAACGGCTTGAATTTACTTTTAACCTTAAATTAAAAGTAAAAGACAATTAAAACATGTTACTAAAACTTTACGTTTCGGTGAGTTTGCACAGCATTATCATCCACTGACTATAAGTCGATTTAGTTGACACTTTTATCCATCGTCATATGCTGTTGCATTCTTTATTTACAATACAATAAGCTAAAATTTACAAATTTAACAAGGCCATTTGGGTCAAATCTGTTAGGTCCGCTTAAATAATCGTTTATACAGCCTGTCTAGTATAGCAATATTGTTTTACTTTTATATTGTTTGAAAATGTCACTTCACTTCATGTAAATGAAACATAACGTGAAAAATACTAAGGGTGCGTTTTAATAAGCTTCGTATATTTAAGAAAGTCTGTTTACCAGGTGAAGACTGTTTCACCAACAGCTTCGGACGAAGTAAGAATTGCACATAGATTGTACGTTTAAAATACGAAGTTTGTACTATTTCTGTATGACTTGGTGTTTTTGTTTGTTTGTTTTGTTGTTTGTTTGTTGTTGTTTTGGTTTCTTTTTCTTTTATGTGTGTGTTTTGTGTGTCTGGTGTTTTATACCAATTTTAAAAGCGCGGGAATTGTAACACTTTACTTGTAGAAAACACCTTATAAACATAAAACGATATTTGTGTTTCCAACAAGTAAGGGGAAGCAAGAGTAAAATCCCTCCACATTATCAGTATGTACAATTAATAATTGCTTCTAAATTGTTTGACAATGTATTGAAAACACAACTTTTGAAAGTAATAATTTCAAAACCTAATAAGGTTCGATACTTTAAATTGTAAAAAACAAACAGACAAAACAAAAAACCAAACATACAAACACATCTTAAGGTATCCCGTTTTGTGCTTAAAGATATGGTATAATTTTATGTATGCATATAAATGATTAATGTATGCTTGAAAATATGTCAAATAAACCTGGTTATAACAACGTTTATGTGTGTGTTGTTTTTTTTCTTGTTTTGGCTTCCCGAGTTACAAGGTAAGTGTGAGCTATTGATGTGATCCCCCGTCCATTCCCACCCCAAACAACAGCATCAAGAAAAGAAAAAAACAAAACATGTTGTCTGTTCTTTTCATAGACCATGAATTTACACTGCGAAATATATGCAAACATAAAATTAAGAGCTACCAATGGCAGACAAAACGTGATTAAAGTAACGAACAGATCTGAACTAAAATATGCTTTCATTAATTAAGTTACTGTTTGTAATAAAATTGTTGTAGGTGTGGGGGTAAACAGCAACAAGACACGAAACTAAGTCTAAATTTTCTAAATACAAATTTATCAGACATGGGCGAACAGCGTTTATTCAGATAAGCTATCTTCCCGTGGGAACTTTTTGACTTTGGATCTGCACTTTTTGCGGCAGTCTTCACCATTACAAATGAAAGCAATAAAGTAAGAATCTAGTATTGGCTAATAAAAATAGCATGGTAGGGTTAATTTGTCTCTCTAAGTTGAAAAATTGTAACGTGACTCTTATGCGCAATACGCCTTATCTCTTATTTAACATTTGCGATGAATAGATTCAAGTCTATAAAAATTACAATCAGTTGCGTAAGTTTCAGATTGTTAAGATTGTTCTACACCCGGGCCATGTGTGTGTCTAGGCCTATCTTTAGAGATGATAGTACTCAAGAAGATCGATGCTTATTGCATTTCTATCTCTCTTCCTCTGTCCCTGTCTCTCTGTGTCTCTGTCTGTCTGTGCCTGCCTGCCTGAATGTCTGTCTGTCTGTCAGTCTGTCTGTCTGTCTGTCTCAACAAAGTATCATGTTATTTAAGTTTTAAAATTGAACGCAAATTGGAAAAATGTCACTCCATGTCATAAGGCACCCATGACCGAGCCGTCTTGCGACGCGATCTCCGCGTGGGTACGAGTCTGATCAATGTGGGTGGAGATGTGTGTGGTGGTCTTTCGTCTGACCTGTGGTGTACAGTAGTTCCGCCCAGACATTGTCTGGTACTTCCACTAGCAGTAATAAGTGAAAGTCGCCATTATAAACATATTTCGTTGCGATGTATCTAACAACAACACAAACTATTTCTTACCAAATAAGAGTTTGCCAACGATGTCGATCACTTTTACATATGTCTCGGAATTTCAAACCGGTTAACGTATTGCATAAACTGATGGATAATTATTCCAACGTTTCGACTCTTTCCACCATAATTGCGCATTAACTTGTTAAGGTCACAAACATGTGAGCGGAGTCATGTCCATAATTAACCAACTTGCAGATGACACCTGTTAAGTTATCTAACGTGAACAACATGCGTGAGATGTCTAAACAGTATTTCTCTGTGTGAACGCAACAAATAAGCTTAAAAGGATTCATATATCACTTTGTCTCCTATCTCAATAACATTTAAAGGTTACTTAGATATATCCATGGAAGCCAGCCAAGTCTGGCTAAGTCTACTGGCAAAAAGGGGCGTGGCATATCCAAAGTGCCGATAAAATATCCAAATTATTTTGTGTAAACTAAATGGTACCTTATATATTTTATACGGGAATTAAAATTAAATGATAGTTTCATTCATGACTAAACGCAGAAACCGGGATTTCCCGAAAGTAATGGGCGTTTCACTTTGGACATTTTTCTTACGCCAGTATAGCTGTCAAATTCAGTTCTCGTACGTTGTGAGATTTCGCGTTACCCCACGAGATCTGGGCGCAGTAAGACATGGCAATGAACTACGACGGTATGAATGGAACTGATATGGACACTTCTGAGTCTAGAAAAAGACCTTTGGATACAGAATCTGAAAATGGGGTCACTAAAAGATCTAACCAAGGCGCAGGTTAGGCCATATCATCAAAAATTGGTTTGTTTGCGAGGGGGAAAGTTGCACTGACGTTTCCTGTTTTTCAATATGGCGACCAGATTTGCAGCCGGTTTTTCTCTCCGTAAAGTTGCATATTTTTGGATTGTTATTGGTTATGATATGTTGTGATGCAATTTGACTGGACTATGCCGTTTTAAAGTTTGGTTTGTTTATTACTGGTGTTTAAATGTATTTTATAATTTGCAGACTTAAATATTCGCTTGTGTGGTGACGTGTTTCCCTCGACATCGATTTCATGTGGAGGCATGCAAATGTGAACATGTGCCAACATAACTGAGCTACCACCTATTGGGAACGTTTGTTCCAGTAGCGCTCATACAAACATACCTTCAGTTTGGAGTAACACTTGGTTGGAAACAGCACAATCTTTTGCTGGTTTACACTCTGGGATAACGTGGGTCTTGGAAGACTCCAACCTCAATTGTCATTTGACAGCTGGTGTGAAAAGATGACTCTGATCGACCTACATTCATGTTTCACTAATGTTGAGGGAAATATGATTGAAAGTCAAGATCACAGCAATTTTAGCATATGGAGAGGTATTTCTGGTTTTATTTGAATAATTAAATTGTACTTAAATATTTTTTGTGGTAAAAAATAAAATATTAGAGGAAGTCAAGGCACAGTGTATTTCTGTTCATGACATTTCGTCACCACATGATACACCCATATTTGACATGTCATCTACCATCTGGATATTTAAGTTTGCCTTCATTTGCATTGGCCTTTTCCTAATCATCTCAGGCTTTCTCTTTAATGACATTTTTCTGAAGGATTTTCAATGTTAAGTAATAGGGTTGCTAAGTTATTCAGGATATGCGTAACATATGTCTGACTGCTAGTCATGTGATACCATGTGTATTCATGTACATACTTATGGCTGGTTTTGCTAGAGAAAAACTGCTGACTGGATGTATTTTAATTCAGTGGACTATTTTAACGGAATGGATATGATTTTTGCAGGTGAATTTTGGTTTTTCGTGGTTGTTGTGTTTAATCAATAATTTCAGCATAATAAATCAGTGTACTTGAGTTTGTTATTCAGAGCAGTTTTTGTTGTTGTTTTTTTTGTTAGTGAACCTAGCAACCTATGTTTGCTTCATGTAAGAGTTGAACTTGAATTTTAGGCCTGATATTTTTTTAATTTTGTCTATATTGGAATCACTGTCTGCATGGTTTTGTGAAAAAATCTGTTTGTCCTTCAGCGGTTCAGTTTGACCTTTTGATTCTCACTGGTGTGTTGTGTGGTGGGGTATGGTGTTTTCATTTGATTTAATTTCTTGTCATATTGCATCACATCATGCTTCTCAAAAATCATAGAAAATTTAGATGGAACATTCACAACATGACAAAAAGAGTCATGTGCCTTGCTGAATGGATGATCATTGGCTTTTCATACGTCGTCTCAGCTCATTATTGAAAAACATGGATATCCCCCAGCCAACAAGGAGCTGGAGCAACAGGGAGGATAATGCACACAGAAGATCAATTCATAAATTATCCTTCTCTAAATGATCTTTTAAATCATTTTGTGCTGCATGGTCATACAATTTTATATATTTATTTGCCATTTCATTGAAATTACATGAATGCTTAAATCTTCCAATTGTTGTGGAGCATACTGCCATATGAGGTGAGTGATGATGAGTGTGTGTGTGTGTTTATAATTTTTCTGGAGTTAAAACTGAACTTTGCACATTCATAATTTTGTTAGTATGCAATGGCATGTGTTTTTTTAAACTTTTGAATTCTTAATTCATCTTGATTTTATCTAAATTTAATTCGACTCTGATCTAGTCATTTGGCAGTATGTATCTCAACAAATCATACCTCATCTGTGTTATATGTACTACATGTTCGTTAGATGCACATGGTCTTAATGAAACTGTGTGACTGTTGATCACATGAGCCTTGTGTACATCTGTAATCTATAAGAGCAGCTGCTGTATCCCAGGTTACTGGTTTGTGGGCTGGTGCAAGGGTATGGAGACTGGCTATAATGGGGGCTCAGGTAGATTCCTACATGGGCCTCACCTGGGTGCAGCATCCTTTGGCTGGGAGGCTGGGGACCCTCCCTAGGTAGGTACTTAGCAATGGGGTGGGTGAATCATAGTTCTAGGGGCCAAAGGTATGAGAGGTTTTCTTTCAAGTTAGGGTGGATAGGGCTCAGTTGAAAAGTTAGAATCAAAATGCAAATGGTTGAGGGGTTTAACAATTTTTGGAGACAACTGGTAATTGTAAATATTATCAAAATAGCTGGGTAGTAGGGAATTAAGATAATAAATCATAATGGATAACAACTTAAATTCTTTGGTAGATTTTCTTAGTTTGAAAACATATTTTTTTGCGAGATTTGTACTTCAATCAGATTTTGCTCATGGTATAGACATGCGCTTGGATATTGCAAGATTCATCATTAAGGTCGTGGTCATAAAGGACATTTCTTATAAATTGCTACCTTTGCTACAGTTTGTTATCTCAGCCATGAATTTGGCATTTTTTACAGGCTTTTTATCCAAATTCACAACTTTACTGAAAAACCCTTGAATATGCATTGAGCATTCCTCGTACAAGTGCGACCCTTATGGTCAAGGTCATATGTAACGCCATTGCATCTTTGAAAGCAACAGTCAAGTTAATTGACTTTTATTTTAATTAATCCTGTTATACTCTTTTTACTATTGTAATTAAGTTAAACTGAAAAAGTTTAACACATTTTTTTACTGTATATGGGTAGAATTAGCTCATAACCTGTTTTTGTAATAATGAGATATCCTTTACCTGCTGTATACTTTTTTGGTCTAAAAATAGCACTAGGTGTGTGAAGACTGTTTCAAAGAATGCCCTCATTGTTTAACATGTAAGAATAACTAGCAGCAACAGCACATTTGTGGTATTTTGTGTGAGAGGAGAAAGCAGTGATCTGGGATGCACAGCTGAAATCTTTAGGTGTACCATACTCATTGGCTTGTATCTTCCTACCTCTAAACCATGTATACTCTAAGTGAGTGACATATTCTCTGTTTTGTATATCATACCATGCATTTGATCATATGTTCATGCTCTCACAGTATCATCCACATGTTAGCGATAAATCTCATGCATCCCTCTTATGTATCCCCATTGAGACATTTTCGAACATCCCATCTGTCCCTCCCTAAATTAGGCTCTACCTGCGCCTAGGTAAATAGTCTTGGAATTGAAAAAAAGAGAACTTTTACAAAAAAATGAAATAAAAAAATATTTGGGCGGGAGTGTTGATAATAACAAAAATTTACTTTGATGCTGCTTAGTACCCAGAATATACACTTACATTTTTTGTGTGTTTTGTTTTAAAAGCGTATGTTTGAATTTGTATGTATTAAACATGGATTAATTCTCACACATTGAAACAAATTCATCATTTGTATGTAGGAGTTTTCTTCCATTATATAAAAATGCAATACCTTGTTAAGGAAGGATAACCTTTTAGTGTTGACATGTATGAAAGGTTGGCTGCATATGAGGATGTCTGTGCTTAATTAATAATTAAGCAAGAAAATGTATGTAAGTTACCAATAATTGCTGGTAGTTAATGTAATGTAAGTGTATATTCTGTTGTACTTTTGCTTTTTAGTTTAAATATTAACGTTGACTAATATGTTTTCTTTTTCTAACGTTTTATGCTTGAGTTGAATACATTTTTTTCGCTTTAAAAATGCAATTTCTTAGCGGTTTAATTTGGAAAAGATGTAAGCTTGATAACAAAATATGGTCTAAAAAATGTTGAAAAAACCTAGGCTCTAAAATTGTGACCATTTGAAATTGGATAATATGCAAGCCTTGTTTTGTACGTCTAGTCTGTGTATATGTGGGTATGTGTTTGTATGTAATAATTGAAGCTATATTTATTTTTGAAACATGAACATTACCTCATCATTCTTTTGAGTTTGTCTTTTAACCCTATTTTAACTTGCAGCAAATATTGATAACACAACATTTTGGTAACTAATAGGTAAATTTGAACTGTATATATTTTTCATTTTACACATCTGCAACATTTTTTTTTTTAATTCTTACATCAATTGAAAGGACTTTCTCAATAATTTTGCAGTTGCCAAAAATCTTAGAGATTTAATTTGATGCTATTAGGAGGCATGCTCCTGACAAACACAACAACAACACTGATGCAACTTCATAATAGATGGTGTTTAATTAAATTGGTAATCAATTTACTGATGAATTTAAAATTGTTGAAAGTAAACTGCACATATGGTGGGAACGTTAAATCCAAATGGCAATAAACAAATAATAGCATATATTTACCAGTCATATAATCAAAATAAAGGACAAAGGGGTGGGGGATGATGTGGCAAAAAATGGAAGTATTTAAAGATAACACTATTTATTAATTTTTTCACTTAAATTAAATAAGGGACTCTTTTCACTGAAATTTAATTGTGATATCTTAGATTTTTTTAAAGTTGGAAATTGCAACAAACAGGAAATAGGTTATTTATTTTGAAGTGAGTCAATATTCTTTACTACCAAAGAAAGACACCTTTGCAATGTATTACATGCATTGATTGATCTGCCAGTTCGTCCATGCATAATGCATAATGAATGTTTCAGTATAAGCTTTGCTGTTCCTTATATAGACTGTACGAGGGAATGTTTAGAAGGGCGTTCAGCAAAATTCAATATATATATGAAGCTGCTACATTGTCATGATTCTGTCTCCATCAAAAGGTTGATGAGAGTTGGTAAAAGAAGTTTTTACAATTATGCTTGGGTTATTCTGGTAGCATTCAACATAACAGTTAATTTTTGTTCTTTAGAAATCTCATAGTAAATTTAGTTAAAACAACTAGACTATGAACAGAAACAATGTGCATGTATTTTTAGGTTTTCCTTCATTTTCACTCAAAATTGACTATAGGCATAAATTTTTTTTTACCTGAAAGATAATGTACTCTTTTAAACATAAGGTGGATTGCAACTCGTCATATTTAAGCATGTTCAAAATTTTTGTCTTAAGGTCACATTAGGAAAGCTGTTCTTGCAGATGTTCACTGTTGAGGCTTGTTCATTTTTTGAAGTTTCATTTGCCGCTACATGTTCACATAACCAATTAATTGTTTAAAGTATTTTGTTTGCTGCAAAATAAATGTTCCTTTTCCGCGCTATTAAGGTTGCCTAAGCTGAAAATGCTGCATAGGTACTTGACATTTGGTTGTGCATCCATTGCTTAATACTTCATAAGTCTGTTTCTTACTGATATAGCTGCTTCAAATTGATTGTTAAACTTTGAGCAGATCATGAAGGAACTTTAATTTTTATGATGTTATAAATTTGCTTAGTAAACACATACATGTACAAGTAATAGAGGAAGACAAATAGTACAGCCTTGCTGGGTTTTGAGATTTGCAACTTAGTATTTGTTATTTGCTGTTTTAGTAAAGTGCTTAGTTGCATTGGTATTTTAAAGAGAGAGCATGGGTTCAGTAGTAAATGTTGATGTTTCTGATATGTGTGCACCACAAGGTGTGTCTACCTTTCTTGGTTTCTCTGGTTACTATGGATATATTAAGGTCACTATACCAGTATACCATCTGATGGATGGATGGCAGAGATATCATATTTGGCTGTGGTGCATTGGCACATCAGTTTTAATCAGCCTAACTAGCAGTATCACCATCAGCAGCTGTCAGAAATAGTAGCAGTAACAGCTGCAGATTGTTTGAAGAGAGTAGCACTTGAAGGGTTATGGTGTTGGGTCAGTTTACTTGAAGTAGGAAATTTAAGAAAGAAACTTGTAAAATATTTTTGAAGACTAAATGAAAAAAATATGATAGATAATTTAGAAAGTGGTCAAATAAAGAAAAACAGAGTTTCAGTTTGTTAAATAAAAAAGCTATAATAAATTTGAATGATACTATTATTATTATCTTGCATGATATATTTTAATTTCCAATATATGTAAACAGACTAATTGATGTTGTGTGCTAGGTTATAGAATTGTACCACATCGAGTCTATTATTTTTTTAAATTTTATTTAATTTTATGGGATGATATTTAATGCATGCATACATGTGCATTATTATTTTAAATTTTCACATACCAGTGCTCTAGGTTCATCACTTAATGATTTTTTTTTATTGAGGTTGAGATAAAAAATTACCAAGTGCAGAATATGTTTTATGACCTGGTGCAAAATGTTAATAATAGACGCAGATAACTTATAAGAGTTGTATGTATTGTAATTTGTGGCATAGTGTGCTATACTAACGCTAGGTGGCGCATAATTAACGTAAATCTTAATGAAGATTGCAACAAGTTTCGTCCAAATATGTCTTGCTAGTAGTTTCAATGGGATTGCATAGATATTTAATAATTGCTGATCACATTATTGTTCATGTTTGACTTGAATGAGTGAAAAAGAAAAAAAATATTTATGTTGTTTGTTTACAAATTGAAACATAAAACAAGGCTTGCCATACAATATTTTTACAAACCTTCTAGGCATCAAGCATTTGATTCATGCAACAAAGACTTATCTCTAACAGTGGAATTAGAATACTTTCGACATTATTGCAAAGTTAGAAAATTTTAGGATCTCATCAAGATCATTATATAACTTATAGGACCTTTTGTTGAACTTTTTGTTCAAGTATACCAGGCATTGATTTCTTCTGTTTTCAGAAAATTTAGATGCAGATTTGGCCAGAAATGATAAAACGATTAAAGAACGTAGGTATTTGGCAATGGAGTTGATTTATATACAAAACTGCTATAGTCTAAACTTTCTTAACACATCATTTTGCTTTCAGTAAGGGTTTTAGGTATTTCTTCTGTTTTGAATTTTTGTCTCTAAAACATTAAATTCTATTAGAAAAAAATCTGGATTTTGAAAGAAAAGAAAATCATAAAGACAGAAGGAATTAATGTTTGGAATATCTGGGAAAAATTGGTATGATGTACAGAATGTGTAATACAGAAAAGCCCCTATCAGAGACCCCTGAAGGGAAGACCGTGCTTGTATCTGGCTGTGATTTTGGGGTCCCTTTAGTGGGTTGGTGGGGTAGGATTGATGGGCAATCAGTTATCACCAACTGCTTCAGTAGGGTCAGAGGTCAACAGGGATCACACGACAGGAGATTTTTTAGTTAATTATTTTTGCTGGGAATACTTTTGACATTGATACCATGCAAAACTGATGAGTATTTTTTAACAATTCATTACATTTTCAATTGAAAATACAAATATCATAAATTACTTTTTTCTCATAGTTCTGTGTTGTCAGAAATTCATATTTTTGGTTACCTTATAAAAGAAGAATATGTAACAAGTTACATTTAACTAAATGTCAGTATTCCATTTAAGAATATGACCACTTGTAAGTTCACCAGCACTTGTTGCCTTGACTGACCCTTCTGTGGAACAATACAAGTCTTGTTTAGAACCTGTGTTGGCCAGAGTTGACCTGACTTGCTAGGCACACAGTGAAGACATGGTCCAGGAAGGACCAGGGTCACTGCTGAGATGTTGGTTGGGGTTTAACCAGTTGCAGTTGTTGTCTCAGCAGATGCTGTTGCTGACATGGCGTCAACTCTTGTCAAGCAGTTACTTTAACAAACATTCAATGAGTCACCTATAAATGGGCCCAGAAATTTAACACAATATTATTACGTTTTTGCATTGTTGGCATAATGTAATTTCTTTTTATATCGTTTGTTGCAAATACATAAAATTTTACGCATAAGAAAATCATCAATAATTCTCTGTACAGAATAATTAGAACACCAAAATTTAGTGTTTTTTTTTATAAAACAAGTTATTAAAGGGGGACGCTGATTGAATGTTTGTGTGGGTTGTGGTGTTGTCTGAGAGTGGCCATGTTGTATACTTGACGGTTGATGTTTTTACAGCCAACTGCCATGAATACCCAGAGGGGGAAGAGTTGCCGAGCACACAGCCCACTGGCATCACAGAAATAGGTACTGTTTCCCTTCATTGTCTGCCATGAACAACAGAATAGTAGCTTATGTTGACCCAATTTTTTGTAGAAACTTCCATAATTGTATGCGTCTTTGTGACGTTAGTTTGGTTGTTTGTTTCTAAAATATTGGTTAGTGTTTGTGAATAATGGTTAAACATTACACATGGAAACTTTTTTACTAATTACAGGTGAAAAGTGAACCCGAAGGTTCACTTGAACACAAGTAAAAATCTGAATTTTATTATTATATCATGTTTGTGATGTCACAAACAGAACAACAATGATATTACAATTCCTGGTAAGAAAAAAATTATTCCCATATTTTCTTGGAAAATGGTATAAAGTTAATATGGCTGACCATATTTTGAACATCTAAAGAAAAGCTACAGAAGCAGGGTTGTCACTAGAAATATTTTGAGCAGGCTCAATAACTTTTGAGGAGGCTAGGCTATGCGAGGGCAGAAAGCAAGGAGCGCTGCAAGGGGGGTCCAGGGGCATGCTCTTGACCGATTTTCCTTTTTTTTTTGGTCAAATTTGAGGCGGCCCGATTTTCATTTGAGGCGGTCAAATCGGCCGCCAGCCTCCTCCTAATGACAACCCTGCAGAAGTAACCTTATTAAGAAGTAATTGCAGATTAACACCAATGACAGATATAAACGAATATGGCTGACATTTTTAATAGTCTTGTTTATGAGGTCACTGTAACATTTATTCACAGAAACTACCAATATTGTGGGAACTTTAACATGCCATATTAATTAAAAAAGGTGTCACAAAAAGTTGTTAGCAATTGGGATATTTCTTTTGTTAATAGTTAGAATGCAACTAAAAATTGTCCTATTACAAATTATTGTGCTGGAGGGGGGTCCTGTTTGTTACATTGTTCCTGTCTTCATGTTTTAATTCCTGTTGACTTTCTGGACATTTCTTTTGTCTTGTGTTATTTTTTTTTTCAACCTTTTCTTTAGCATTGACTTTAATTGTGAACTTTTTTTTTAGTAATGTGCATTTGTTTTGTTTTTGACATTGTTAACTGGTTGTCTTTTTTTATATTCCCCACATCTTCAGTAGTTGGAACTCTCCAATCTTTTAAGCCATGCTCTGTCAAGGTGATTTCTGATCTAAGCCTGACGGGCCCTTGGTTGGTTGATTATGTGGTCTGTGGTCACTGGTTATATATAACATGCTGTTGTATGTTGGTGAATAATGCAGAGAGTATACCTTGACATTTTCACTGAACACCATCAGTCAGTGTTGTGACGGCAACTTTACCATGCTCCATGCCGTGAGACTAGTGCATGCATGTTTGCACAGCAACTTGAGTGCACAATATGGACATCTTGAGTATCACAGGGAAGAACATCCTACACACAGTCTTTCCCATATCTCCTTTAATCTAACCTTCCTGAACAAAAGTGGATTTTTTTAATGTTTTGTATTTAAAAATGGGTCAACTTGCTTCAGAATTTCATTTTCAAATGGACATATTTGGATGCACTTGTCTTTTTATGTGGTCTTGTTAGGCCATTTAAGTATTGTATGGCTATTTTGTTTTTACTGCCTCTTCTCAAAGTGGAGTTATAACCCTCCTGGGGACATCCATTTTTTATAAAGGTCCATTTCTCAAACACAATTAGAGATACTCATTACCACTTGGAAATACTTGTTGACTACTTAAATCATATATCATGCGGGCAGGTAGTCCTAAATTTATTTATTGAATAGAATAATATGCCATTTCCTCAAGTGAACAGTTTTGATATTATCTAGCACTAAGTTAAAGATATTGTGCCGTCTACGGACTTACCTTGTTGAAAATACATTGCAAAAAGGCAAGGATGGCCACTTTAGCAATGTCTAGCTATTTCAGTGGTGGAAGATTCCAGACAAAATGTTGCCATTGAATCGACCAAAATAACATTTTGCTTTTGCTGGTCATGATTCATTGGAAATGTTCTTTTCTTAGAACTAAAAAGTACTATTATGTCTTACATAAACAAATTCACAGATTGCCATTTTATTGTAGCGTACAGTTTTTATTATTTTACCTTTTGTTGCATAAATTGAAGTGGGAACTACATGCTGACGTTGTTTTCAACAATGGTACTGCTGCCTCCAATTCTTGACAATATTAAGCAACCAAACTTGCCTTTCCTGAAAGTACAAGACATTTTTATGCTGTTTTTACTTGCTGATCAAGTTTTGCATCCATCCATTAAAATACTTGTGTAACAGGACATGTTGTTTGAAAATTTTCTGTGGACTGGTCATGGGTATTTTAGGGATATTTTCATGATCATAAAGTTCTGTGTTTGAGTGTTGCAGCAATTGCGAGTAAAACCTCTTTCTAAACATCATTAATCCCTCAAGAATATTTGGGGATGAAGTCTTATATTATCGATGAACATCTGAAGGGACAGATTTGGGGTAAATCAATTCGAGAAGAAAATTGAATCCCAGTTAATGTAAAAAGTTGCATCATTTCTTTTGTTGTTTCTGCAGTCAGTCGTTTTTAGTTCTCTTATTGTTTCTGCAGTCAGTCTTTTTTGTAGAAAAATAGTTTAAAATTCAGGAGTATTGCTAAGATATGTCGATGTTGACAGGACCTGTGAAAGTGCTCCTTTGGTTTGCCAGAAGTTAATTAAACATTGTATTAGTCTATGCTTTATCTTTTGGAGAAAGACAGCTTGCATTTACCACTGATAATTCATTAAAATACTTGGTATTGAAAGAAACATTTTTAGGTATTCAACTATTTGTATAAAAGATGCAAGGAATGTCTAAAAAAGAAATAAAGATGGAAAAACCTAACACATGCTGCAGTGTGCTGACGTCATTTGACGTGTTAAGCAAGACTGGACCAGGCCCATTATTTAACTGGTTGGCAAGTTGATTGACATTGTACAAGGGCAGTTGCTTGTTTGAAGACTGTAAGCCCTAGCAAGATTGAGAGAGGGTGGACCTGTCAAGTAATAGGAGAGCTTCAATTGTATTAACCTTGTGTTCACATAGCCAACTTGTAATCTTTTGAATGTACTGTGTGAATTGATTGGACCTAGGTAAATAGTGTACATTCAGATCCGCCAGCTTGTAACTATCTGATCTGGATCTGCATTTATTGCTGATGTGTTCTTAGCTCTTAGCTTGTAAGTCTCATTTTCTTGCTGGTCGTTGTAAGCAAATAACAAGGTAAAGAATTAATTGGGATTCTAGAAATTTAGCAAGTTACAGGTTGATGTTTTATGGGTATGTCACAGCCTTGGCAGGGGTCTGAATTGATGAGTCAGCAGTTACACAAATGGTGGCTGAACATCAATGGCCACATTGTGCAGGCACACACCCTCTAACAACCTAGTTATTATGTTAATTGAGGTGTTTAAAAAAAACCCAGTTGCTTTGTTAACTTTTTGTTCATAATTGAAACTATTTAAAGACGATAAGTGTCAGATTTTTCTAATATACACAAAATATTTAGAAATTGCAAATTTCTGTGTTTTTAAGTGGGTGTATGTAGTAAAATGAATTACATTGCTTTTGATTCTTGTTGAAAGTTTTTTGTCTCACTTTTATGAAGAAATGGAAATGGATGTACTTCAATCAAAATTAATTTTGTTGATTGACACATGGTTTTAAAGGTGGTATCTGATAATTTGCCTCCAAATAACAGTGTAACAACATCTTATCCCTATTCTGAGGAATTTGTGCATAATCGCGGCATTAACTTTTACTCTAGTTTATATAAAGGCTATACAAATAGTGAAACATATTGCTTTAAATGTATTTTATTACCAAATCTATAAATAACTGTGATGGGGTTTCAGCTAAAAATAGGTACTGGCCTCAGCTGACCACCCCGATGATTATGAAACGTTACCTCAAAAGTAAGAGGTCACACGGTTTTCAAAGTTTAAAAAAGTTAACGACGCAGTGTGGCTCAGATTGGAAATACCTGTTTTCAACCGCAACTGAGGATTTATGCGTATCTATTGACACAGATCTAGGGCATCCATGGACAGTTTTTTTGCAGGACCTTTTCTTGTAACAATAACTTAGTTACTTATTTGAGAAAAAATCTTGGGTCCAAACTGTCGGATACCACCTTTAAAATGTAAGGAAACCATAAGGAAATGATACGGAAAATGAATAATTACCTTGTCTGTCCAGGTCATCTCTTTTTCAGATGTTGCAGAGGATTTATATACATTTAAATTTCTTTGACTTAAAAAGTATGATTAAAAGTATGACATAATTTTCAAACAATCTTAAGCACACATAGTCAGTCATAGAACAACACATGCAAGTCTATGTTAATCTTGAAAGACTGTTAGTATCTATGCATTTGATGATTACACTATGATGTTTTATCATCCAGAATGTCACTGACTGTCACTGCATGGGTCAGACCTTTCATATTACGTATCACAATGACCTTTTTATTTTAAGTGAGGACCATTTTCCTTTTTGAATGCTCTTAAAATGAGAACACTTTCATTTTACATAGGCTGTTATGTCTAAGAGTTTTTGCTGGAAAAAAAAACATGTCTATAAAAGGGGGTCTTTTGGTATTTATATTATGTTAAGCTGTTTCATTTAATGTATTCCTCAATTTCACCATTATTAATTCCATTATAGATGTTTATTTGCAATAGTTCTATTTTCTTGTTGAATTGTTTTAACAAATGTCACAATCATACAGTTTTTTCATGTTACGTCAGTTAGTTTAGGCCAAGAAGTTCAGTTATGGCATTTCTGGAGGGCTTGAATTAATGTGTAATCTTTAGTCTTTAATGGCCATGTAAAGAATGGCCATGTTAGTTCATGTTTTTCACCCTCCTAATTGACCTGCCTTAATGACCCTTTCCAATCCTTTGATGCACCTAATAGGTAAAAATAAACATACAGTCTGACTTAATATTGGAAGTAACATAGGAATTGAATTCTTCCTTCATAGTTTGAATTCATGATGTTGATGAGGTAGTTTCCATGCACAAATGATCTTTCACTGTACTTTTTATTGACCTACAATTGAAGATTGTGTGAAGCCACATGCTAGATAGTCTCCCCACCCCCCTTCACCATCCACTTAGTCTTAAGTGATTAGGATGACCTCAAGCTGGTCTTAGCTAGATTGAGCACTGATATAATGCATGTACTTGAAAAATCATCTGACAACAATTAACATGCATCACGGCATACATCTACATCCGGACATTTTCCGTTTTGGTCCTGTTGATTCATTTGGTTCACCATAGGGAGTGATGTCGGCTGTAGTTGGGTATGGTTCGCCAGTTCTGCTCACCTAGTCTCACCCTTCTCCAGGTGTGGAGACTGGAATGTGGAGCACCTTCTACCTGATAACTTGCAGCCTTTTACCTTTGTGAATAACCCAAATTGTTAATTATTGCTAACGGCTTTGTGCAGTGGTTAAGGTACAAGAAACTGATAAACACTAATCATCAAAAAAGTGTAGATACTGATCAGATACCTGAAGCTCGCAGATCTAGACCTGAACTGTTTGCCTATCTGATCAGTTGGTATTTAGCAGGCTAAGAGATAACTGATTCCAGGTAGACAAATCATCCACACAGGGCAGGTAAGGGGCCAATTTAGGGGCATCTGTTCCTGATTCCTGATCTTTTTCTTGGTTCTGGTAGGAGACATGAGGGAAGAATTTGTGGAAGCCATTCTCATTGACTATGCCTCCTCATGTAGTGTAGTGCAATGCGTTTTAAACAATGTAGCTTTTTTTTATCCTAGGAAGCACTTTGAAAAGATTGTGTTTTTCTGACAGCTTCCTCATTATGAAGTGATAGCTGTATCAAATGAAGACCCTACTTCCTTCTGGAGTGTATGACTTGTTCGGACATCACTCTGTCTTTAATTTAGATCAGTCATACCAGGGCTGGTGCTGTGATGATAACCTTCTGAAAACTAACAAAAATGACCACATCACCATATGTCAATATGTCTTGTAATACCTTGAATGTGTATTCTGGTTTGAATCCCCCCACCCCCCTCTATGGTTTCTTCTGTTTGATAGCAGCTGTGCTGTTCTGTTCTGATAATTCTTTCCTGTCAGGTCTTCCCCTAACTGTGTCCATAGTCTCTGTATCAGCTTGAGTAATTATTGATGGACCTGATAGCTGCTCTGGGAGAGTCTGATAATCATTAGATGTGTAGATGAAGGCTTATAATACCCAGTGTATACAGCCCTGTCTTAGTGTGCCTGAATGTGTGTGAACCCTGGAACATGTGACTTCTACCAGCCTATCTCCCATATACATGTACATATGTAGGAAGATATTAGCTCAGATAATCGACCTGAAGTATAGTCATAGTCTGAAGTGCAAAACCAGTTGGGTCTGTCAGTTGACTGTGTGTGTTGGCCTAGCACAGAGTGGTCTAGTAGGCTGGTGTATTTTTGTATTATAGTTATTGTTGACGTATTGTGTATTGGACTTGTGCAATTTGTATGTGATTTTAAAAAAAATTTTTTTCACTAGTTGGGACTTAAAAGAACCTCTGCTGTGGCATAGCTTTTTCATATCATTTATTCTATTAGGGTGTATAATACGCCCTTAACAACTTGTGTGTATATTGTTTGACAATTTGTCTGTGCCTGGAAGCTACAGTAGTGTTGTCGTTGTGCAGGCGTGGGTCGACGGGGACCAATGACTTGGCAAGACATGCAGTTGGGAGTCAACTCCTGGCCAGCTTCACCCACATTCAGTGGTAGGATACCTTTATCTTGACCCACTCACTGCATAACAGCTGTACCTTGAGACCAAGGCATCTTTGCATATATACTAGTTAACCTCTCCAACTTCATTTTTTCTCATTTATCTCCAATTCAGTACCTGAAAATTGTAGGTTACTAGCACTCTGTGTCATTTATCTTATGCTCCTTACACAAAAAAGTAAGTAACCATGGCACATGTTCACATATACACATTTATAATGCTACAATTTTGTACCATTGTACCCCTTTTTAATTCCCATCTAGGCACTTATTTTTCATTTTTTACCCTATTGGTACAGGTGTGTATCTAAGGTTTTGTCAGGTATGTTTAGAAGTTTCCTTACCAGTGCCTGCCATTTACTGCTTAGCTACCAGTTGATTTTGTGGGCATTGATTTGTTATACACCCCACAACCCACCCCCATGTGTCAGGGTTCAGGGTAAGAATTGGGCGTTTTGTTGGAGAGTATTTGTGTGGTAGACACCAGTGTATAGTTTAATGCATTAAAGATTTCATAAGATCTTCACAGCTCTCTACAATCAATATCTGGACACGATTTAATAAGTCTAATATCCTCTGTATAGTGGTAGTCGTTAGAATTGCACAAGCATTAATCCCCTGATTAAATAGTTGGCCCAGTTTTGGGTTTTAAGCTTTTGTGAGGTTTTGAACTTTGTAGTTGGGCGATTCTTGTTACTGCATAAGCTTGTCCATAGGTAAATTAAAAACTAAGCACATAAAATTATACCCTGGGACTGTAACACTGAACAGTGTGTGAAAATTGCTGATGTGGCACAAAATGGTGATTTGTATTAGTCATTTTCTGGCTGTACTTTAACTATAAAAGGTTATTTTCAATATGGTTTGGTGCAAGATAAAGGTGTGCTTCAATGGCAAGCTGACAATTTTTGGTTGATAAACGTACTATGTTTATTATTTGTGTATTTATATATTTTATCAGTCTGGGCTCAACCTCTCCTCAATCCCTTTCTGTTAAATGATATATTAAATAATTATTTCACAGTGAGTTGTTTTATTCAGGTACAAAATATGCACATGTATATATCTGAATGGGAGAAAAATACAGCTGCAGGTCTTGCTGTGCAGTTAAAACTTCCAACTTTGCCGGCATCCATATATGATTAAATTAACGTAATATGATTTCATGTTAAAAATTAAATTTTACTTTGTCTTTTACTTTCACGTTAAAGGGATTTGAAAATTATTAATAAATTCTATTATTGTGTCTTGTATATCTGCTAAGGTGGTATATGGATATAAAATAACAAGGAATGCTTAGTACTAATTTAAGTATTGACTTTGATTTCTAAAAAATGTCATTTGGCTGCTTCAGGAATAAATACATGCCATTAAATTGATTTATGTCATAAAGGATAAATGCTAGGTCAGGGTTGTCACTAGAAATATTTTGAGCAGGCTCAATTAACTTTTGAGGAAGCTAGGCCATGCGAGCGCCAAAGGCACGAAGCGCTGCTAGGGGTGTCCGGGGGCATGCTCTTGACCGATTTTCATTTTTGCCTTCAAATTTGAGGCGGCCCGATTTTCATTTGAGGCGGTCAAATCGGCCGCCAGCCGCCTCCTAATGACAACCCTGTAGGTATAGGTAAACATTTTCATTTGAAAAAGCATTTAGCAATGAAGTCCCCAACTTAAGTTCAGTATATACATCACATACTTCTATATGAGGTAGAAGTAAGAAGGAATATTTATCTGCCACACGGACATCTTTCATCATTATTATTTAACATCCTGTGATGCTGATTTCTTCCTTAAAAACAAGATGAGGAAACAAGAGTGTATCGGGAACTATTTGGAATAATAGCAGGAATATAACTCGACCAGTCCTGTATATAATTGTTACCATGTAACTACATGTATGTACAAATTTTAAGCCCCCTTCACCCCCCCAAAACACCACCACTACCACTGCCACCACCACCAACAACAATAAAACTAAATACTTGCTGAAATATGTTAAAGCATCATCAAAAAAACAGTAAATTAATAGAATCATAAGCATTTAAACATTATTTGAAAGTCATGCATTCTACCAATATATGAAGACAACATGTTATGGTACAGTGCACTCAAAACCCAAGGGTGGATAAAATACTGTGTGTGACTTAATTAGATAAGTCATCTGTCATTGCAAAGAGGGTGGATATATTGTCAGGCCTACAGCCTGGGCTTGACATCCTTAGTTGTATAGTTGCCTCTGGCAATGTCACATTCATGACTGTTGGAGTGTCACGCAGAGCCACTTTGGCCACGAATGCATGATTGTCTGCATCACCTGGGTACGTCCTACTGGGGACAATAACAGAAACAGCACAGACATGCTACCTTTCCTGCCCATTCTAACTTTTATTTGTCTTTCTTATCTACTTGCAAATGTGCCTAGACCTATTGCTAGAGATACAGGAGCCAGATCTTGATTTGATAACTGTCAGCAGGAGCTTTTTGATCTGGATCTACACTTCAATGCTCATGTCTTGTCAAATGTGCAGGCAAAGATACATGTATGATAATAGTCTTGATTCCATGAAATATGATACCAATCCATTTTGAATGTAGACTTTGAGATGGTTTAACGTTAATCTGTACTTTTGCTACTTATAACATTGCAACACCTGAATTTAACCACAGCCGAAAAAGCATGTTTTTCTTTAATTGGTATCATCTATATGTAATTGCTTAATGTGCCAGTATATATAGTTTATGGGTGTGTTTATTGTAAAGTAACTCAGGTGTAAACCATATGTTGTCAAACAAAAAAATTGTGTGATTGCAAAAAACTGTTAAAGGTGGTATCCAACAGTTTGTACCAAAGTTTTGTTTTTCAAACAATGAAATAATTTGTTGTTAACCGAAAATGTTAATGCAGTTCATAGATGCCAGACATCTATGTGAAAGTGAAGTATAACACCTTAATCGTCATCAAGTATGTATTTTCTATCAGAGCCATGCTACTAAGAAAGCCACGTGATCACTTACATTCAAGAAAAATCATATCGTCATCACTCTGACGTCGATATCTATTTTAGAAGAAATCCCTATCATGCTTATTTTAAAAAAATATTATTAGATTAATAAATGATAAGGAAAGAATGAAAGTTTTAAGCAATTTATTAACTTTTTGTACTATCTAACAATAGGGTTTGTGTGATAGTTGTCTTAACTATAGATGAAAGTATGGGTTTATAAAAAATGTATTCCCTAAGATATTGTTGCATCTATTTTATATATACGCAAACTGCCACCACTGAATCTGAAACAGTTTTACTTCCTGAATATACTCATAACAAGTTTCTGGGTTCCTTTTTGTATAACGTTGAAACCTTACTACATAATCTTGCATTTGCAGTGTTCGTGAATACTCATAAAATTACTACAATTTTCTAGAGGCATCCTCTTTTTGTAACGAGTGATTGATGCATTGTTGCCTTCATTAATGTGTACATAAGGTAAAAAATTATGTTCATAGCTACCATTCCTTACATGCATGTGACTGTTGTGCTAGCACATGCGTCATGTACCATGGGCTGGGAGCATAAATCATCTGGAACTAATTACTCTAGTTGTATTATAGAATAATTGAATGAGTTGCCTGTTCTCACGAAATTTTATGTATAAATATATATAACAAAAGTAACACAGTAGTGGATGGAAAATGACTTCAACCTTAATAGAAAATGTACCATTAACATTCATTGCTTATTAACCATTAATAGTGAAAAATTGTAACCGATACACAATTAAAAGTTGAGGCTGTTAATTAAATGGAAATAAGCTTAAGATCATGAAATTTGAAGCCATAATATTGAAAACTGCACTCACTCATTAGGGAAATAAAACCATCATAATAACAGTATTATTGTTTGGCACAAAGTGAATTGTTCTTCTGAGATGTTTAGTTAAGAATTGTGTATCGACTACACATTTTCTAAAAACTTTTAAGTCACCCAGTTTGGAAGATATTCTTAGTACTTTGCTTTAATCTCTTGAAAGGTTTATAAAGTATTGCTATGGATTCACCAGCAAATTATTATTTGGAGTTAAACTTGTGCCTAGCAGCTCTTAACCCATAGCTTACTAAACATGGACTTTGGCAAATAGTGTAGATACATATCTTCCTGCTCCCTGGGAGCTGTCTGATCAGGGCCTACTGTTTGCTGCTGAATCTCTGGCAATATATGTATGGGCACCTTCGTATGTCAATGTAAGAAGATTAGGGTTTTTAACAATTATAGAGTTAACCGTTAACATGTTTATTTTTTATCATCCCATTTTCACTTGGAACTTGTCTACTTATAACTTCATAAATAGGAAACCATATGTATTGACAGTGACTTAGCAGCTCTGCTTGGATCTTCTTATAGCCTAAGCCTTATCAAGACTTGTTTAGTAGGCAAGGAGTTAAGCAAATCATGGGTCATTTTTGCAATAAGTGTAATCATCTATTTGGGATGCACCTTGATTAATATTATAGATAGAAATCAGAAACTGGAGATAGTTATTGTATGCACTATCTTCAAAAATGCTATGTCTCAGTGAAAGTCTTTGAGGAAATATCTTTTAAATGTACTATTTAATAATGGATCTTTTTATGCACCTCTTTATATCTATGTACTTCTCAAATATTTACATCCCTTTTATACTTTGGCCATTTTATGCATTGAGCAACCACCGTAATCACACTAAGATTTTATTTACCTTATGCAAGATATACACATCAGGTGAAATATTTATACAGTTAAGAAGTAGTTAAAATATAAATTACATTTCCTCTAAGAATATGCCTACTGGTATATTTGTAGAAGATAGCAATTAGCATATACTTTGACAGAAAGGGATTTATAATATTGTTTGTGACCCGTCTTTGTAGCATGTCTCAAAGATGCTTCCTTTACCATCCTTATTGTGTATACAGCATAATATGTTCACTGCTGAAATTGTGTATTTGATTAGATAGTTTTCATAAAATGTTAGCGCATAAATGATTGTTCTTTTAGATTAAAATGCTGTTTTTGACTGTTCATCTGGGTTTTTAGAAAAAAATAATTAGCTTTACAGGTGTAGGGGATTCGTACAGGTGTAGGGGATTCATAAGGGAGCTTTTTTTGAGCATGTGTACAGTAAGGGAGGCATACAGGATTCAAGATTCTGGGCTATTGTAGATACAGATATGTAGGAGGGAGGTGGAGATATGCTCTGGAGACATTGTTCGCCTGCATGTCGGCTAAAAATCCAGACACTTAGTATTGTGAATTACTCTGGGCCATGGTTAAAGATCAAAAGTAATTGACTGTTGTTAATAATCATTTCACTTAAAGGTGGTATTCCATTGGTTTGGACCAAAAATATTTTTATTAAACATCTTAATAAACCCTTGTCATCTTGTAAAATTTGTTTATTGATGTCCTGCACCTGTCTGAAAATAGAACCGTAACGCCACAATCCTCATTACAATCATGTATTTCTATCTGAGCCACACTGCACAGTTAGCTATTTTTAACTAAGAAAACCACTTGTTTTAGTTCAACCACGTCATCCGCTCTGACATCAATGTCTATTTTTAGCAGGAATCCTAATCTTTCTTGCTTATAGATTTGAAAAAAAATGTGAATTGTAATTATTGATTAACGTGTTTTACTGCTTTCAAACTGAGTTACTGCTGAAAATTGTCAAAGCTTGGACTAAAGCATGATTTTTTCTGAAGCAATTTTTCGCCAATACACTAAACAGAGGTCAGATATTGTTACATATATTAGATACAGGCAAAGTGTCAGATACCACCTTTGAAACCAAGAGTGATGAACCTTTATTAACACAGGTATGATTGAAAAGAGTCCATGCCTTGGCTGATGGAAAAGAGTCGATGCATTGGCTGATGGAAAAGAGTCCATGCCTTGGCTTATGGAAAAGAGTCCATGCCTTGGCTGTTTGAAAAGAGTCCATGCCTTGGCTGTTGAAAAGAGTCCATGCCTTGGCTTATGGAAAAGAGTCCATGCCTTGGCTGATGGAAAAGTGTCCATGCATTGGCTGATGGATAAGAGTCCATGCCTTGGCTGATTGAAAAGAGTCGATGCATTGGCTGATGGAAAAGAACCCATGCCTTGGCTGATGGAAAAGAGTCAATGTCTTGGCTGATTAAAAGAGTCCATGGCTTGGCTGATGGAAAAGAGTCAATGCCTTGGCCGAAACTTTTTATTTTCTTTGTGTTAATAATCAGTAAGAATAATGGCGGCAAATTTAATACTTTTGTGCAGTTTTAAATAAGAATTTAAAAATAAAGAAGTTTTGCTTCATATTATTAACCTTGAGAAACCATTCAATTGTAAGCATTAAATAGCAGTTATAAAAAAAGTTACAAATTAGACCTCTGCTTCTGCATCAATATTAACTTGTTTCAGTCAAGCAAAATCCTGCTGGTAGTGGTCTTGTGTGTGCTAGTTTTTCTCTTAAATAATGTTATTAGAAGGTGACTCAAGTACTTGTGCAGTTTGCATAAAACATGCATAAATCTGTCTGGATTCTGAGCACCAGTTGTGTGACTATATCAAGTTGCCCCTCAAAGGGGAATTTCTTATGACCTGTCATTATGCATGATGATAATTCACCTTTAGGTTTTTAGTTAATATCAATTTTTTAATAATAAAAGAGCCCATAGCTACTTTTTAAGCTTATATAAAATATTGTAAAGCCTATCGTGTGTGTTGAAGTTTCATTAGTCACAAGTTTTAGTCATGGCTCAAGGTAACCAATTTTTTGTGTCTGAGATAAATATCAAGCAACATGATTGGTTGGTTTTCCTAGGAATCCGAATATGATCTTGGAAAATGATTTTGTACTGAAACCTTACTTTAAAAGTTCAATCCAGTACTAGCTTGGGAAGTAAATTTTAATGAAAACTGTTTTTCCTAGGATTCTAGATTTTTTCTTTAATGCCACATTGTGGTGTAGAAGTACAGCTGATTGTGTATTGATTACTATTTGTGGCTGTCATGTATAACTCATATTGGTTTACTTGTTGCTTCATTTGTAGCAACAATAAGATGAACACTGCTGTCTGACACACTGATAGAAGCTTCTCGCCACAGATCTTATTACAGCAATCTAATAAACTCATGACAAGTTATTTGTCGGTGTTTGTTAATTAAACAAGCAGAAAATGATTTATGTACATGTTTTCAGCCTAAATTGTTTAATGAGGAAAACACCTTCAAAAATTGACATAAAAGTTGATCCTAATTCTTTTTTGGTTTTTGGTGATATGCATTATGATGGAATAGCTTATTTAGGATGTTATATCTAGATACCTTCCTTCCCTAGTAAACAGTTATTATCTTAACCTTTTCATTCATAAACATGTTTATAATTTTGACAATTAACCTTTTAGATATTTTTTGTCTTCCGAAACATTTAAAGTATGATAATTATTAAATAAGCATGTATGTATCAGCATATAATTATGGATCCCAGGTTCTTCTGTAGGTAGTATTTTTGCATATCTTTCAAAGACATAAAATGGCATTGGTAAGAGTAAAAGGCTTAAAGTCAGAAACTGCAATCAGTTCATAGAACCTGGCAACATGTTGAGGAAATGCAGCAAACATTAAACATTTTTGTAGGAGTAAGTATTGTACAGTTTTTAATAGGCTGAATCTGATGTATGGACTGTGGAAGCTTTTTCATTCACAGTAATAGGCTAGCTTCTTCATTTTTGCATTTTCAGATAGGGACACTTTTAATTTGGTATTTGCAGAACCCTTCATGTTTTGGTGTAGCCATTTTTTCCTGTCTAATTATGGTATGCAGATATGTTTTCTTACTTGTACATTAACATGTTTTAACAAAAAAATTCTCCAAGGTAAGACATAAAATGTCATTTCGCTCTCTGGTATATTTTACTGTCTTCCTTTAAGACTGTCTTCCTGTTATCATGATGTTTGATTTCAGTTCTGTCTCTGTGGTATTGTCACCAATTTGTCTACAGAATGGAGAGAAATGTCAAAAGTCTGTGCTTACAGATTCACAATCAATAGCTGTGCCTGTTGTCTGGTTTACGGAAATAATCTGATGTCAGCCGGTCTCAGTCCCATAGTCATTTGTAGGCACATCAGACTATTGTCTGTTATTATATCAATTTGGAATGTATGTCACACTCTTCAAACACAGCAGAAATCTGACAAGATCTGAACACTTTTCTGAAAGCAAGATACCCTAGCAATTAGTTTGACTGCTGGCAATCAAGTCCAGCTGTTGTTTGGATTTTTGTTGTTTGGGTTTTTTTGTGTAGCCTTGAGAGATATTTGCTTGAATATTGTACATTTTTGTATCCAACTAACTGATTAATGTAGACCAGTTTTGTGTCTGCGAGGAACATTGTTGTTGAAAAGCTAATTATTGTAAATGATTGGTGTCGACAAATTAGATAATTTTCTTCTCTTTACATCAAACGAAAATGAACAATATTATCTTTAATGAATCCATCTCCAGTGTGGGAAGATCTTTCAGCTGACTTGCAGTGCGCCAGTGGTTCTACCCAGACATTTATCTGTGGTCTTCTAACACCAAAATAGTTGGACATCTCTATAATGATCATAATTAGTCGCTGCGATGTATTTAAAAAAACAAAAACAAAATGAATCCATCTCTGGATATCTGTTTATGTCAATGTGTCCACATTGTCAGTGCAAAATGTGTTGATGTATAATAACTTCTTAAACTGCTTACATTGGAATAACCCATACTCTGTGTTCATTATTTGCTCAATTATCTAGCAGTTACAAAGCTTTGGTAGAGACTAAGAAGCAGATGATGAAGATCCCTATCAGACACCTCCTAGCAGGGAGCTGGTTGATCAAGATCTAATCTATTTGCTTACGTCTGATCAAGTTGTGTGTAGCAGGCAAAGAGTAACTTGTGTCACCTGTGGCTTGGTGTCAATTATAAGGGACAGGATTGTGACATGGTCATTATGGTAATGTTGATAGGCGAATGACCGAGAAAGGATACTATGGTAGTTGTGAACAAATCCTGCCAGTGCTTGACTTGTATATACCTATATGTGACTGTCATGACAGCACACTGTGTTTGTCCTGATGCACCTGTTGTAACGGTTATTTTGGCCTGACAGGCTATAATTATGCAGTGCATGTTGTGTCTAAATATGTATCACCAGACATTGTCTGTAATTCCATGTCTCTTTCAAGCTGTCTTGTAGCATATAAAAAAAAAAGACAATGCTTGCACAACTTTTAAAAATTCAGGTATTTTTCAGACTCCTGCATGTTATTTTTTCGGAAAAATACATTAATGAGAGTTTAATTGTCTTTACGTCATTGTGGCTTATATGCCAATAATCATATTAGCAACTGCATAATGATACATCAGTCTAAAAAACGGATTAAAGCCATGTCTGGCATAGTACATAGCACTTAGATTTGTTGCATCACAAGGCAGGATTTAGATTTGTGTTAAAAGAAGTCTAAATCAATTTTGTTGTGTTAATGAAAAGAACTGTTGGTTCCAGTGGCTATTTAACATCATTTGGAGAATTTTACAATTACTTCAATGCAAACCAAAACAGAATAGGTGTTCTAGAAGTGTCTACAATGGGGACTTCTGGCTTATGTGTTATTTGAAGTGTTGAGGTCTCTGCCACATTCCTGTGTGCCAAGAGTAGACAACTCCAGTATTCTCCCATTGCCTCAGGTAGATTCCTAATTGTTTTATAGGAAGTTAAATAGTTCCCAAGCTCTAGACGCAAGTGGTTTAGCATATTCCCAAAATACGTCCTGGCACTTTCCTGTTTCTAGAGCAGTTTTGGCATTGATGCCTCGCATATTCTTCTAGCATTTATCGTCAAGGTTATGTATAGGATAATCATCAGATATACTTCTTGACAAAATGTAGGCTATAGGCTTCTCTACATAGAAACTCAAATTTCGTACATTTGGTATATATAGAACTTTGCATCCTGTGTATTTCCTTCTTCTTTAGTTAGTGATCTAGGCTCCATTTCTTGCGACAATAAATCAATGACTTTTTCAAAATGTCTATATTGTTGTGCACTTACACCAGTCCTAGAACTAGTTAAAACACGCTTAAGATAATTAGAAGTGTTGTGACCATTAGCAAGATCTAGGATTTCATTTGAAAAGGCACCAAGATTTCATCCATTTGAACCTTAAAAATTATCAGAAACCATTTTATTTATATAGTAGATGGCTTAAATTAATATTAAAACTCTGGAAACCTAACAAATTCATGTAAAGAAAGTTGTAAGATTATGACTGTTTTATCAACCTGCTTGGCCTCTTAAGATTCTAGCACACCTCAGTTATGGGCACTTGTTTAATCTCCTCTTATCTTTTATAAGAAACACAACACATTTTCTCCCTACTTTTTATAACACTCGCAGCTTTCCCATTGTTTGCAATTTCAACTTTACTTAAGAGCAGTCAAACAGTAAGCTTAGGATAAATTTCTTATACAAATAAGCATTGTCTTTTTGCCAAAATGATAATATATCAGATGATAATATAATAATTTATTATACACAGCCATTTTTGTTGAAATATTTGATGCAGAATGCAGAAAGTATCGTAAAATTGCAACATTAGCATAGTGGTAAAATAAAAAACACACAACTTTTTATAAAGCAGCACTGTTAAAATTAGACTCACGTAGCATATGGTGAAACTGAAAATTACTGCATAGTTCACATTCCACGTTAACTTTAAACATATTTTAAGCTGTTCAATTGGTAAGATGTTTCTGTATGATCTAGTACAGAAGATTTGTTAGGGCATTGCTTGCAAACAGTAATGTAGTTATGATTCTGTTTTCGCATGTACTCCTGAACTTGTTCTTAAATGCTGCACACTATAGCAATTATTACCTTTAATTGTCTTTGGTATTTATTTGTATTTAAAAAGTACAGCTAGCTGATATTGTTACACTGATCCAGGCAAGGTACATTGTATGTCAGGTTTTTGATTTCATAAGAAAGACAATGGCATTGTTTTTGATTTCTGTGATTTATCATGTCCTTGGCTTAGCTAGGGGGTTGGGATAATTGTGACACATACATTTGCACTTATCATGCTACATTTATTAATAAGTTTTAAAGAATCTTAATTTTTCACAAGCAACGGCATACAAACCTAACAGCACATATTGCTTGAGATGCAGCAGTAAAACATGTTCGGACAGCTCCCATCCATATTTGCCTTAGCATGATCAATTCTTGCTTAGCGGACTGAGTTAGTATATTGATCCCTTGATCGATGTTTGTCCGTCTTTCTGTCATCCGCAGAATGAATGAAGTAAAAAAGAATATTTGGCTATACAAGCCTTCAGGTGATGTCAATAACGTAAAAGAAATGCATCCTGGGGCATGTACATAGCTATTGATCAGCTGTGAGGGAACCATTCCCATGTCTAGACATGCCTGTACTGGCTCCCTGCACCCATGTACTACTGCACCACTGCAGTATTCAGCCTGTCACTCCCAGAATTCAATTTTAGTATGCGCTACTCCTACCTGCCTAGCTCATTTTGATAAGACTTTGACAAATAGTGCAGATCCAGATCAGCCAAATTCCACTGGGCGCTGTCTGATCTGCACTATTTGCTGCCGAGTCTAAACAAAAATGTCTTGGCATTATCGCATTGAGTTGTTAGGAAATAATGAACCATTAGCGTTGTTGGCAAATGCAGCAGGATACGAGGTAATATGCAGTATGTCTGAGGATTCACAGCTTGTATTGATGTTCTCCATATACTATAGCCCTCCAAGTTCCTCCAGGGATATAGATATGCCTATTATAGTCCTGGGAATCAGTAAAACCTTCTAATTCCTTTTACATGATGATTTGACTCAACTGTAAATACAAGTCATGATACATATCGGCAGCAAAGTGTCTTGCTGTTCATTCTAAAATATGTTGCTTTGTGCTGTGATATGTTGAATAAAATTCTTTGAGAACATACTGATGGCTGTTTAATTATATGCTGAAGCAAAAAAAATCTTTAAGAACATACCGATTGCTGTTTAATTATATGCTGAAGCATAAGGACATGGATATTTTCTCAGCCAGTTTTGTATTTAATAGTTTTACTTTATTTTATATAGCAGCAATGCATGCTGGAACACCATTACTGTAACAGTAGCAATATTGTTGGTAGATTTTTCAATATCATTTCAGCTTAAATGTGAGTGTCTTTTGTTTATAACACCAAGCATAGTTACTAAAAAAGAGCAATTTAAATATTTGCATTTTATGTATTGTTTAAAAATTGGATTAAACTAAGTTGAGTACCAGAAAACAGTATGTGGCAGACATTTGGACATGACTTCCCATGTTGAAGATAGTTTTTGGAAGAAATAAAACTGGGCACAGTTTTCCCTACTTGTCACTCAAATCTACTTTTTGAGGTTTGGAAGGTCTGATTGTTTACATGTTCAATGATTTTTGTGAGTTAAATACAGGAGGGTATCTATTGCCTGATTAAGGTTGCATGTCCATAGTTTGGCGGGCCACTTTATTGTGCCAAATGTTGGTATTGATCAAATGAAAGCTTTATGAGGACTTGAGGAATAGGCTTGTACAACTGGCCTATTGATTGTTGCATGGGGTCTGTTTGGCTGGTAGCTTTTGTATCTTTGACAAATCCTTGAGATTGGTTCCAGGCTCAATATTGTGTATTGACGAGTAGTTGAGTTGGCCAGTTGGCAGCTTGTCACTGTGTCTCAGTCTCTACCACCACTCACATACAGCAACCACTAGCTGGTCTGTCCATAGTAACTGACCCCTAACATTGTCAGCACATTTTTCTCACACATGTTTCTTGCACTGGTATATCCAATATATTCAATACACAATGGTATGCCTCATTGATCAACATTGTCCCCGCTCTCAATGCCTTCCATTTCTTATTTTATGCTATGTGAAGATTTCTCCCATTCTCCTAGGTATCTGGTGCATAGCACTAAATCCCTGCCATGCTTCATTTATTTGTACCACAAACTGAATTCTTAGTTATTTGCTTGCAACTTAATGCTTTTGTAACTTAACATATTCCAAGTGGGAGCTAGATGATTTGGATATACACTATTTGGCTAAGCCTGTGCAATTTGTGCTTTGAGGCCAAGAGTTAAGCATGAAGTAGAACATGTACCCATGCTATTGTAACAACTGACTGATACAGTGAGAAACATTATCGACTACATTGCTACTTCTCCTTCCCTTCACATTGCTTCGTCCTTCACTTACATCACTGGTAACAAAAAAAGGGCATCAAGTCCCTTAAAATAGATGTACATTCTCCAGGTTGTATAATCAGAGATAAAAATAAGTCCCTAAATATAATAACCTGTCTGCATTTATGAGGCCAGATCAGAATCAAAGGCATTATATGTCTGGGGAATTCCAATCTTTTTGTATATCTGAAGAATGGTGTATTTGTTCTAGAAATAATTTCAGGATGTGTGTAAGTTGAAATGTATGTTGTGAAGGGATATCAATACACTGTAGATGATGGAGAGGGGGCAGTATACTTGGCTGGTTGAAGACAGTGAGAGCCTCCCAAATATACCTGATTATCTCCCTGAACATGTCCTTGCGTGACCTTGTCTATGTTACCTGTACTTCAGTACCAGGTAACCAGCCCTCGCTAGTATAGCGAGTATGTGCTTGAGTGTGTGCTTATGCTTATATACTGATCTACTAGTTTACCTTTATCAGCTCAGCTGTGTATTCTGGCCACAGACTACTACTACCTTGGTTGAATACACATTCAGACAAGCAGTGTGTAACTGTTGAATAGCAGTGTGTAGTCTTCTGTCTCACTCCCTGCCAGATTGTATGGATCTGCCTGGCACTCCTAATATCCTCTTTTGTATTTAGATGGGGGTGGAAATGATGGGGGCTGAAAAACCACAAGATTTCACTCTTATCTTTTTTTATTTCTCTAAATATTCCTTGTGGGCGAAAACAGCTGATAAAACCTGCAATCAATGAACTGCAGCTTTGATTCATTTATTATATTTTGAAACATTTTTATGCTCATGTGTCAGCAGACTATCAAAAATGTTTCAGGATGTCTGAGTTGAAGCAAATGGAGAAAAACGTATTACAGAATAGGAATTGCTGTTTATCTTGCATGTTTCTTTGACCATTTTTATTCCACCCTCGGAGAAGAGGAATATGATGCTGTTTGGTGGCAAAGGATTTAATGTGGGAAGATCTTTCAGCTGGCCTGTGGTGCGCTGGTGGTTCTACCCAAAAAATTTTCTGGAAAATTTCTGCATGAAAAATAGATGGACACTGCTATAATGATCATAATTGGTGGCTGCAATGTATTAATTACAACACAACAACAACAAATACAAATGAAGAAGAGGGTTACATATTGTGTAGATGTCTGCTGCTCAGAGACCACTTCATAATCTATCTATAGGATAGAGTCTATTAAGACGTTTCTATAGAAAAGAGAAGCCGAAACGAGCGCAGCTCAAAATTGAGCTTGAGCAAAATCTTAATTAAGAAGAGTTCCAGCAAGTGGAGTGAACCTTGTAATATATTTCAGACAATGTTAAAAAATCAAACATTTGGCGTATTCAGCTCCTTTTTTATACACTCATGTACAAAGCAATATCTCTATTTCTCATGTGGCAGATGTAGTTTATTTATTTGACCATGGGTGACAATTACAATTTTTATTGTTCTTTGAATTGGAAATTTTCCTCTTAATACATTTTACGATAGCGAACATGATTGAATATTGGTTTTACAAACGAGCCAAAAAAGCACCGCCCAGGTCAGATTTTGATATTTTTTTTTAAAATTAACAAATACCAATTCTTGAGTATGAGGATATCTGTTTTAAAACATAAAATGTAGTTCTTCAATAAGTAGAACTATTGTCATGACCCTCTCATTGGCTGAGTTGCTGGTGTTTGGCTTACCCCTTTGTTTAGGTCCATTTCTCAAAAACTGTCAGCCATCCACTTGAAACTTGGAATACCTCTCACTATCAAAAGGGCAGGTAATCCTAAAAATAACTTGGGCAGAGTAATGCCCCTTTTCATGTATAATTTTTATAATACTATTCAGAACTGATAAAGTAGAGTGTGCTGTTTACAAACAGCTTCATTATATAATTTATATAATTACTAAGGAAATAAGTCAACAAGGTGAATAATTTATTCTGCACTGTTCATTATTTTTTTTAAATTCAGGCACCACAGTTTGTCATATGTGTAAGCAACCTTAAGCTAGAAGAAGTCGTGTTAAAATGACCTTTTAAAGGTTATATCACACAGAACAGAAGATTAATGAGTTGACATCATTTTCTCTGGAGATAAATAGTTCACTCTTTTGATCAATTTCCTTAATTTGGTCTGTACCTCTTGGCAAAGATCTTTTTATCCACTCGGTGTGTGTACATGTACAATTAGCACTTGTTCTGATGCTGGACAGGAAGACTTTGTATTTACACTTCCTGATGATTCTGGCACAACTTCCTCATCTTATGACTACATTATGATCCAGAAAAGACACAGTATTTGATTAAGCAATGCCTATGTTAGTCTTAGATTAACTTATAATACAACATTCAGTGAAATTGTTTATTTAAATCTACCTTTAAAGAAAAAATATTAATTATATGCTTAGCAAAAACTATTAAATTTCTCAGAACCACCTGGCATATTTATACAACATGTGATATGTAAATGCTTTTATTTTCTCCATATTACTCATTACCAAGCAATCTTGGTTTTCCTGAGAAATCTTTTACGCACAATGATTCACTTATTGCATCATTTCTATTTTCCAAGTCTTGTTACAGTCACCATCTGATCAGCTCTAATTATGTGTGCTAAGAGATTCTAAGCATTAAAGGAAGTGTGACTATTCCTATGAAATAGTACTCTAAGATATACATGTAATAATTTACTCGTGATCCATTGTTAATATTGAACAGGACGTCATGGTGAAGTGTTTGGGGCTTAAGGGCACATTGCTTAATTTCTCACTAAAAGTCAACCAATGTTGTCCAATGTTTTACTAGAATGGTACTATAAACCAGGTTTTATAAGAAATAATACATTGAATGTCTTAGCAGATGTGTACAATTAGCTGAAATTAACTGGCATCAAGTGTGCCAAGATCTGACTATAAAAATGTGAAGTTTTTAATCCCCAGAAAATAATTAAACAATCAGGTATGGTTTATCTGTAGTGTGAATTTATGTAGGCTAGAATAAATAACATATACATACACAGGTGTCTTTTATTTCAGTCCTTTGTATCAAAGATTTAAATGAGAGAGTAATGCAAAGTGTTATCAGTGGAAAGGTTTCAAGTGTAAGAGAATGGTCTTTATTTCTTCTGTGAAATCAATAGGTTCCTACCCTTTCTGTGTTACAGCCGTCTAGATTACCTACCTTTAATGGACATTTCAACTCTTAGCCTGTTTGCTAAGCCTGCAAAGCTTGAATTGATCAGGCTTAGGAAAATTGTGTAAATCCAGATTAGTAAGAACGGACACTTTTTATATCCAAGTCTTCATCAGCATCTTGTAACCTATGAATTAAAGTTATAAAAAATAACTAAGGTTGTTCAGCGGGATAAGGGTATAATGTGAAATTTAAATTGCCGATATTGTGTACATGTCTATATATTTATATGTGTCAGACGAGTTGGCATTGGTTCAAATTGGAGATCTTTGACAGGGATCGTATCAGGTATAGGTAAACCAGTGTCCAACCTGGGTCAGTGGCATCGACTGCAGTAAACTGACCATAATGTTAGCACAGTTTAACACAGGTCAGTATGAGGTTTTAACAAGTTCAGTCGTTCAAGTGTTTGAATCCAACATGTGATGTACGTATACTATTTGTTTTAATTGATGATAATTGGTTCGTTTCTTGGTAGGTTTGTCTCAACTTGAGATTTTATTGGTTGTGCAGTTATTCTTAACAGTGCTATATCATGAAAGTTTGGCATGTTACTATATTGTATGTGGAAGTTTAACTATAGACCTTAGCTAATTGAATTGGAAAGTTCACCTGTAGACTTTATCTGATTGACTTAGAAAATTAAACTATAGTCCCCATTTGATTTATATCTGAAAGAATGAAAAAAAAAGGAATATAATAGCTGAACATTGGTATTGATTGGTATGCTCTTTTCACTTTATTCCAAAACTAATGGAAAAAAAATGCAAATAAATTGACAGTGTATTTAACTATAAAATACCTATGAGAAGATTGATTGTTTAGTGCTTAGCCTTAATTGCTAAGCGCAGGTAAAGGGTTTATATTGGATGGTAGGCACTAAAGGTTTGGGTGTTCAATATGGATAAATGCAGAGGAGAATAAAGACTGCATTGATAAATGAAATGGCATATAATGTACATAGTGTTAAGTGTGTGCACTTTGATGAATTACAGAGAACCGGTTAGGCAGGCAAGATGGATGGCCACATCATGCACTTACTTCACCCTGCCGCATTTAGAACTATACATGAGCACTAATACAATAGTGGTTATATAGTCCCCCAACAAGGATACAACAAATCCTCCTTCATACTTGCTTACCTATAAGCTTGCCTCATTTGTTAATGCCCTATACTATCAAAGTTTTTCATAGTTTTTCATAGTTTTTCTGTATTTTCGACAGATGTCGCAGATTTTTTATTTTGTTTCATGAAAGCATCTTAACACAATTATGATATATGACCAGATGTTTGGGAGGAAGACTTCAGTCAAATCAGGGAAGAACCACAGGTGCACAGCAGGTCACCTTAAAGACCTCACATTAAGTCCATCGCCATTTCCAGGACTCGATATGATGTGTGGCCATGGCTGTCCAGATGTAGCTGGTGAAGTGCTATGATGATCCAAGCTATGTCATTTAGATGTGTGCCTGGTTGTTATGACTGCTGTCAAGTTAGGTGGCTGACACCAAGCCCACAATATAACGAAGGTTGCCAATAGCAGGCATGTGACCTTCAAGTGTTTTTTCTACCATGATACCATGATTTGGGATCTGTTTTCTTTCATTAATCTCACAGCCTACTAAGTACAAATTGGTCAGCCTTAGACTGGTGAGCTGCCTGATCAGGATCTGCACTATTTGCCCCCAAGTCAAACTTATGAAACTTTTTTTTTTCTTCAGATTTTGTGAAGGTTTTAAGAATGGGTATTTCTTTCTATTCATGGTCAATGTTGTTACGATATTAGAATTAGAAATTTAAACATAGTGCTAATTTATATTTAAAAACTGGGTGAGTTGTTATGTATCTTGAACCTTAACAGAATAAGACTTCCAAGATGAGATTTTCACCCAGTGTTCTTTTTCGATTCGTTGTTAGTCTTGGCTGCATATACAGTTTCTAATTAATAATTGTGTACATGTGCCACCTTGTGGCTGTATGCTTGATCTATAAGAAAAAGACTGTTCGGTCAGCAACACTGAGCATCAGAATGTTGCCTAACCTTAATTTATAATCCCTCTTCTCAAGTTTTTTTTTTTACATCATGCTCGGGATACAAATGACCTTCAAGGTGGCCACTTTGAGAATGACAGTCATAAAAAGCACATGATTTGTGCTAAAAATATACAGGTGGGATGTCAGCTTGTAATGGATTCAGTCTTAACGATGTTGGCTTAGTGCTATTGTTAGCTGCCATGTCCCTGGCTGACATTGGAGCCTTCTTGTCCTTAAAAATGTTGTCTGGAGGACTTTGAAGTTGCTGTTTATGCCTCTGAATGAATAGTTAACTTTAAACCCAGCAAGGATGAATTTACAAGGCTAAAGCTCCCATAGGGAGAAGTCTGATCAGGACCTGCACTTTTTACTGCTTAGTTTCTATTAATAGAGGTCTTGTTACCTTTGCATGACTCTATGAGCTTACGACTAAAGAGGTACTAACAAATGTAGCCTGATCCAGGTAAAACCCCAGATAGAAAGCAGTGATCATCTGACATCAAGGCCTGGGTTGGAGATAATAAAACTTTTGAGTTTGAGTCAAAGACACTACTCTTTCATCAGATAGGGTGGCTGGTCCCAGTAACCATCTGACATCAAGGCCAGGTCCTGGAGCCACCAGATAGGGTGGGGGGTCCTAGTGATCATCTGACATCAAGGCCAGGTCCTGTAGCCACCAGATAGGGCTGTGTCCCAGTGACCATCTGACATCAAGGCCAGGTCCTGTAGCCACCAGATAGGGCTGTGTCCCAGTGATCATCTGACATCAAGGCCAGGTCCTGTAGCCACCAGATAGGGTGGGGGGTCTCAGTAACCGTCTGACATCAAAGCCAGCTCCTGTAGCCACCTATATAGGGTGCGGGTCCCAGTGACCATCTGACATCAAGGCCAGGTCCTGTAGCCACCAGGTAGGACTGTGTCCCAGTGACCATCTGACATCAAGGCCAGTTCCTGTAGCTACCAGATAGGGTGGGGGGTCCTAGTGATCATCTGCCATCAAGGCCAGGTCCTGTAGCCAACAGATAGGGTGAGGGGTCCCAGATTGATGTCATTGCTTCTCCCTTCAGCTTCTGTGTCTCCCAGATCGTATACCAGAATCAAAACAAAATTCCTTTATTAAGACCAATTGTTACTCAATTTAAAATATTTTGTCCATGATATTTCTCGACTTCAATATTTAGTCATATGTTATATAAGTTTTTGATAGTTTTTATCTTGAAAAGGCTGTTCTGCTAGATAGAATTCATTTATGATTTGCAATAAGGTGTAATGTCAAGTTTGAAAATAAATGCAGAAGTATCTGATTGTTTATTAATATTGATATGAACTTAATTAAATGTCATGCTTACAAGACCCCTTTGCTGTTAATACCACCTTTAAGGATGAGAGGTACATATATCTAGTTTCTACTCTTATGTGGTTATTTCAGTGGGCATTGAACACAAGGTGATGTTAAGGTCATTGTAATTTGATTGCTTTATCCTGTTTAGGAGAAAAGCCTCGAGTGACTTTGCATTGTTAGCCTTATAACTATGCAAGTAGTTTAGAGTATGTCAGATGATTGTATCAGCAGTGAAGTATGTCAGTCAAGCGCTTGCATATGTGACACCTATAACATATGTCAGGCTGACCAACGATCATAAGGGCGTGTCCATCTTCCCTCATCCAGATCATCATTTCCTTGTACTTTGTTACTGTTTGCTGTCCAGTGGGTGTGTGCTCGCCTATATCCATAGATGGTAACCATTTATAGTTAACAGATGGGATCACTGGCCAATCATGGTATGTCATAAACTCGTGTGGCATCTATTTACAGGGTGTGCATAGGAAGCATTCTTTTGATAGACTTTATTCATATAACAAAGCTTCCAGATGTTAGCTTTCTATTGATGATTGCAATAAAAGGTGCAAATAAAGGTCAGGATTGCATGCTGTTGCATCATGACAGGTAAATGACATGTATATACAGTGAGGGCAGCCATTTGTCTGATCTGTACCTCTAGTCAATGTAAGCATTGCTCTAATCAGTCATTTAACCAGACTGGCTCATCAGCCCTTGTATTTAGGATGCCAGCTCATTTCATATGTATAATAAAATAAGCTTAGGTGTAATTCATCAGCCCCTGATGGATACACATTTCTTTATCAAGCTATTGCACTAGAATGACGTCCATTGCCCCTGGTCATCTGTAAGCTATACTTTGATGGATGGATCGCCATGCAAGGTCTTTGCTGATTTGGATCTAATTGAGTTGTCTGTAATCAATAGTGGACTGTTTTTTGTGTGAGGGAATTCAATTATACTGAAACTGCTTGTATTGTCTCTCAGACTCTTATTGACATCTATGTTCATTAAGAGATGTTTGCTGTAGATGGGAGGCTTAACTAATTAGAAGGAGGGTCAGAGACTGAGCTGGGCTATGATACGAAGACTGCAATTAAGTCTTATAACAATCTTTCAAAAATGGTGTTTAATGTAGAACTGTTGTTTACTTTGTTAATAGTGTGTTTCAAGATAAAAGTAAGAGTTAATGATGGGAAAAGCTACTGATCTTCAGCTTAACATCAATGAAAAAGTTAATGTTCAATTACATAGTATTGTATTCCTTGTTGCGACTTTTATATCGATTGAGCTAAATTTAAACATTAAATTATATGTTGGAATATACTTTAACATGTAATAATGGTAAATTGTAATCATGTGTGAAAGTTAATTTAATGTTGTCATATTATCGACAAGTTGTGTCCTACTGTAAAATGACAACAGTATTCATAATTAAAGTAGACAAAATGTTCACATTCTGTATGTTCATTAATTTAGACAATTCATCTGTTGAGGCTAATCTGTGCATGCAGTTGGTCTGTAAATAAGGTTCTAGATTACAGCCTAAAGTCCAAAACCTGAGGTTGCATAATCATGTGGTGCCCATTTCACACTTTAATATGACTTCATTGATTGCCAAAACAGTATAACAAGACAGTATAATAGTATTATTTTGTTGGCAGTCAATGGACAATATGCTCCAGTATTCTAGCTCAGTCCATTTCTTACATGTGTAATCCACACATCCTGTGTATTGTGTCTCCCTGGTATTTGTTTGGTAGCTAAAATGCCGATGTTGGTTGGTAATCAATGTGTATTGTTGCGTCAGCCAGGCACAGTATGTGATAGCATGAAAATGTAGGTAGACGCAATAAAAACTGAAATGTATTTAGTAATTTCTGATATCTTATACATCTGCTAATTACCAGGAGTTGGCAGCATTATGCACAAATTAGAAAATATACACCAAAAAGACAAAAACAAACTGCAGTTCAGTGTTGGTATGAATCTTGTTCTGTAATGTATGAATCTATTTCTGCAGTGTCAGATCCCACCTATTTGGCAGTTTTTTCTTCTTTGTTAAATTTCAATGCAAGTATCTTGAGATTTTTTTTTCCATTTGTTTGAAAGGGAATCTTTATGTATGATTCTGTAAGCTAAGCTTATGTTCAGACAATTGTTCAAATATAATGACTTATAATGTCTACACATGACGTTAAAGGAATCATTCACTGTATAAGTTGAGCTGGGTTGTTTTTTTCATGTCTAATGACAGTCTGTCACACCATTGTTTTTTTTTACTATAGATACACTATACATACACACCTAGAGATATACAAATAAATCCTGAAGGGTATACGTGAACAGATTGTATACCTTATGGTGTATTTGATGAGACATTTGTAAGCATGCGGTGGGCAGTTGTTGATTGATCGCTGTGTATCTGCCACATGTGCTAGACGCCAGGCTGGAAGACATGCTTATCCTGTTTGTCATCAGCTTTCTATTATCTCCTAAGCTTGTTGAGAAGAAATTGATCAAGGCCAAAACATGTGGATCCAGAATCTACACTTTTTGCTGCAGACTCTAGCAATGTCTCTAGTTAGCTCTAGTGATTTTTTTTGTTTAGATGTTAGCAAATAACTTAGATTTTGTGTTGGTAAATTACATCTGAAGCATGACAAGGATCATTTTCCCTTGTCAGCATGGCTAACATAATGTGCAGATCCATAAGAAACCATAGCTACTTCAATCGTTAAAAATGTGCACATGCAGTCCTTGGAATAAGTCACTCCTTGGAACAGCTTGCAACGTAACCTGTGGGTCCCTTGATGTTTTTGTTTCTTTACATATGATTCATGGCATTGCAAATCTGAAGTAAAAAATCTATTAATACTTTTTTACCTACAATCAGCTTCTTTAAAACATTCTCAATTTTCTCGTATTTAGTGCTTTTTTTTAATTGTGTACACTGAATGTGCACATGTTGTTGACTGTGTTGTGATGAATTGTTTTAAATTTGAAACAGTGATTAAGCTTGTTTTACTGGTCTGTTATATTTCGATTGTTGCTCAAAAATAGTGATTATCCTTGCCTATATAGCAATCGAAGATGCATATATTTGAGTCTGTTATGTTTCCAGATTGAAACATGTTATGTCTAGTTAATGTGATTCTTGTGCCATGCTTTACAAGTGTGTTTCCTCCTGTATGTTTCAGGTGGGGACAATGTCCACCTCAAGATCCTGGTGCCCAGTATTGCGGCTGGTGCCATCATCGGGAAGGGAGGGGAGACTATCGCCCAGGTGCAGAAGGAGGCTGGCGCCCGCGTCAAGATGTCCAAGGCTAATGACTTTTACCCAGGTTTGTGGTTATAATAAGATTTAGGTAAATGAAATGGTCTAGGGACGGGATATCATAATAAAATCTTAACTTTAATTATATGTTTAAGATTGCTACTGTTGTTGTTGTTTTTAAAATAAAATGCCTGGTTGTTTATTTTTTAGAGGAAAAATCATTTTAAGATGGTGGGAATAGACATTTCTCAGTTAATCATTTAGTTTGAAACAAAAAATAATTTTAAGAATTTCACTAAGGTTAATCTGCGCAATACATAAAATTATTTTATCAAGTTTTAGCAAGTATTATGATCGATTCTTTTGATTCGTGGATACCAAATGTAATCAATATTGTTAAATGTAATACTTAAAAATAGAAGCAGATACCAGTTTCTGAATTAACAAATGAATTGTGTGACATGTACCAAATCTCCCCAGACTGTTTGTTTTATTTCCTAGTATTCATTAATAATCAAACATACATTTTTTGCCATATTGTATATTGCTGTGAGTAGGATAGACTTCATGTTGAATGATTAATGGGAGTGTGTCCATTACAATATCAGTCCTTCAGACTCTTCCAGATTTGATGAATGATGTTCCATGCATGCCACCATTATCATTATTAGCCATCACTTATAAGGATTTGCCTCTCCCTTCTGTTTTCACTTGTAACTTGTTCTACCAGCATTGTCCAGGCTTACCCAAAATATGTAGATCCAAATCAGCCAGCTCCTGCTTATCAGGATCTGCATATTTTAATGTCTGGCATACCAAAGTCGGTAAAAATGGTAGTGGTATAGTTCCCTTGCTAACGTTTAAGCAAATATAAGGCTAGTTCCACGACTAGTTGGCCCGGTGTCAGGATAATGTGACTTGGTAGGGTATCATGCCAGGTGTTCACGGCATGCTACAGACAGTGAAGGCAGCATTATAACTGCTTCAAGTGGACACCGTCTCCAGATAACTGAAATATTGTTGATAGGATGATAAACCCAGAAAACAAACATAATTAACGTCTGGTCGGCTCTCTGTCAGGATAAGGTGACTGTGGTATCATGCCAGATGTTCTTGGTATGCTATACACAGTGAAGGCAGGACTATATCTGCTTTAAGTCTTAATCACTGTCTTATTACCTATTTATAAAGGCTGAAAAACTAAACAATAATTTACTGTTGGTTATAAACAACAATGAATCATGATTTCTATTCATTGTTCATTGAATATACATGGCTGTAATTGCCTGTAATATGTCAAGTTATTAAGACTGGAATTTTTCCTTTTGACACAATTTGTGTGAATTATACTAAAAAATGCTGTTGTTGTTTTTTAACTTGAGGCCTTTTTTTAATAGTATTCTTGCTTACACATAAATCATAATCCTAAATTTCATTTTGAGTAGTGGAAGTTGGTGAAGATAAATCTGCAGACTTTAATGATAAATTTTATATTTTTTTTTGTTTTGTTAGCAAACCATACACCATGCTGTTTAGAAGAAATATTTTCTAAGACCGTATTTAACTTAAACTAAGATTTTAACCTGCAGCTATTTTATGATATTACAGGACATGAAGTTGTCATGGTGACATTGATTGTTGTATTAATGTCCGTTAGTCTATTAATGTCAGCCAGTTACACAAGTTGGCTTGCCTCTCAGAGGTATACTGGGTCTTAGTCAACTTTAACTAGTGGGGCTCCAGAAAAACCTGCGGTACTTGTAATTATTTTTAACTATACAGTAATGGCTTTGTACAGGCACCCACCCATTTAAAATCTATTTGAAAAGATTTGAATTTCACCAAATTTGGTGATAATCTTGAGATTGTGCTGAATTTTCCTATAAACAGGTATATATTCCACCTTTTTTCCTTATTTATTTGTTATACCTTATACTTCATCTTACTTATTTACATCAACATGTATAAGTAGCTAGACATTTTGATAGAAGCTGCTCAACAAATAGTATAACACTGATTGAAGAGTTCCCAATGGCAGGAGGTTTTGATGGTGGATGTAAAATAAACAGTAACACACTGATAAACTTCTTGTTTCTATTCTATGGTTCATATGTAAAGGGCAGAAGCTAGCTGACCAAGATCTACACTTTTTGCCTTAGGCTGGATCAATTTGTGATGGCTAAGAGTTATTATTATATATACCAAAAAGATGGGTAGCTACCCTATTTATTTAAAGGTGATAACCGACAGTCTGGATCAAAGTTTTGTTGCTCAGATTATTGTTTCCTGAAATGATCCCTTGAAGCTGCTTATTGTTGCACTACCTCCATGTGAAAAGTAAAGCATAACATCCCATTATCATTGCAAACATGTATTCCCTATCTGAGCCACGCTGCACAGTTAGCTGTTTTATATCCTCGTCCAGATAATCCGCTCTTGACGTCAGTTGTCTATTTACAGCAAAAAAAACCCATGTATGTTTATAAATTTTGAAAGAATTAATAATTAGAGCAATTTATCATGATTTGTACTGATCTTAACAATTGAGGATTAGTTCAAATTGTTTTATTTAGACTAAAATGCTAGTTATGTAAGAAAAAAAAAATATGCCTAAATCCCCTTAACAGGGGTAAGGTAGTGTTACTTGTATTTGTTGTGTGCAAAGTGTCGGATACCACCTTTGAAGCATGGAAGCAATAATTTGTTTAGTGAATTAGGATTCGTTAAGTAGAGTTTTAACTCTTGACTTTTCACTTTTTGTCACCTTTTTTAGTAACTTAATTTTCATGTACTATTAACTGTCATGAGTCTTGTATTCCAATTTACCCTTAAGCTAAATGTTGGTTACTTGAAATGTACTAGTAAATTAATGTAAATAAATCTACAAAAAAGACTGCTGATGACTTGGTATCAAGCTCATGACAAATGAGTAATAATCTTTAACACATACAGTCAAGAAACCACTTCCTTCTTAAAGGGGTTATCTGAAAGTTTGGACCAATATTTCTTTGCTCAAATAGCCAAGTAAGTCTTTGTTACAGGACTGCAAAATGCTCTTCATTGCTGTTCTAGATCTGTGTGAACAGTCAAGCATAAATCACCACTCATCACTGCAAACAGGTGTTTCCTATCTGAGCCACGCTGCAAAGATAGCATTATTTTTTAACTAAGAAAACCATGTGACCACTTACTTTTGAGAATATGTTATATTGTCATCAGATTAATCCACTCTAATGAAAGAATGCCTATTAAGTGTATTAAGCAACAATTACATTTTAAATATGCTGTTGAAATTTTTATAATGGGAAATGTTGTTTGAGTTATAAAATAGGGATTGGACTAAATTATCACAAATTATGTTGGGAGCTGTCTTAGCAGGATCTGCAGTATTTGCTTCTAAGTCTCTAGAAATATATTACATCGCTATTGCATGTAGATGTAAGCATGTAACTTAAAAAAAAAAATATTGCTTAATAAAAACGTGGCAGATACAGTCATAGTTTGACACTGGTTGACAGAACCAAGCCCCTATTTATGAAATATGCTAAATCACACATTTACAGCTTCGGGTTATTCATTGTTGGAATCTTTTTTCACACCAGAACCTATACATTAAGCTTGACAAGCTGTCTTGCTACATGGAGGAACAAATGCAACATTTTTTAAAAATTAATATCTTATGAAACAATACAAGTACAAAGAAAGGTACAAAAAAGAATGGCATCAATTATATTTGATTTGATATAAAACATAAGTCAAATTTAGGACTCTTCTTGACACTGAATAGAGCTTTTATATTTATAGTATTTAAATGTTTGGACATATTTCATTAAAAAAGTAGCTTAGATATTTTTCCTATATGTAATATAGGCAATATGAAGAATCATATATAAGTATAGCTAGGAGCTGATAGTGCAATCAGTAGAGTGTCAGCTCCAGGTCCACGACATACAAAAAAGCATTAAAATCAGTAGTGGTATAGCTCCCCTGCTCAAGCAAAACTAAGGGTGGTTCCACAACTAGTTGGCCCCGTGTCAGGATGCCAGGCGTTCACGGCATGCTATACACAGTGAAGTCAGCACTATATCTGCTTCAAGTAGACATCGTCTCCAGATATCTGAACTGTTGGTGGGATGATAAACCCAATGAACAAACATATATAAGTATAAATAAGTGATTTTAAAGGTTTGGAAATACAATAAGGATGACCAGAACCATACACTTTTTCATATACTTATTTCTCTAACACACATAGGATAGCTTAAGAGGTTACAAAGCTTATGAGGTTAGATACACTGATTAAAATGTAAAACAGCTGACCAAGCTGTTTGATTTGACATTACATGTTTCCCAGTTGTATAATGTAATACCTGACCCTGTCACCATTGGCAAAGTGTCCAATTTAGAATTGAAATTTCTACAGGTGTATATGCCGGCTTGAAATTGGCAATTGACTAAATTGTCTGTATTTAAATGTCTATTGATCGCATGGTGAATACTGACACAGTGAGGAGGCACAATAGTTGCTGGGCCTGTCTGTCTCAATAAATGGGAGATCTGCACAATCAGCAGTATTGCAGCTCCAGTCCCAACACCATTGTGTGCCTTGGGTGCTGAACAATGGCCACTCTGGACATTCAAATGTATATCACCGACTCTTTTATACCTAGCTGCCTAGGTTCCTGCATTGTCCACTGGTCACTCAGTGACTATGGTATGTTCAGGCCTTAACACCACAGGTCCAAACTGACCCTAGGCTGACCCATGGACAGTGTATGGTTGCTGTAACAACCTTCCTTAGTGACAACATGAGCAAATACCAGGGGTGGAATATAAGTAAAAGTAACCTTTTGTAAAGGAGGCCAGGATAGACTCTAAAAATATTGAATATCAAGTTGTCCACAATATAGATGTTGTTTATCCATATCAGGCTTTATATTAGTAATTAAAAATTAGTTTTCTGCTAATTACCATACACTAAGGTAAGAATATATACATTTCTGGAGACAATATATAAAATAATGCATATCAAGATCAGACAATTCGAAGTAGAAACTGGATATCTGGATCAATATGTTTGCCTTTGTCTGATCAATTTGCTTTTATTACTGTAAATAAGTGGGTAGAGACTTATAATTGTTTTCCCCCTTGTAAATTGTATTCATTATTTGTTGAAATTTGTATGATTTCTTGTTTAATTAAAATGAAAGAACTGATGTAACTTCAACCATAGAGACCTTTTACATGTTCGCATTTAGTATTGACAGTTAACAATCTGTTTACAGGTGACAGCATGTGGTTCAAAGTCCTAGTACTTCATAAAACATGGACCAGAAATGTATTAAATCTTTGTTAAACCCGGTTTTTATTTTCTTTAAGCTATATTGTGAAATAAGCTTTGCATCAGAATTAGTCTTATTTTGTTTGTTATGACTTATTCAGCTAAGTAGTTCAAACAATGTTTCTGTATAGAAACACTGTTACACAAGGTAATTGCTTAAACAAAGAATGTAACTCCATTTTCATATGAAAACAGAATGTAACCTTGCTATTTTATTGTATATTTCCAGGAACAACAGAACGTGTGTGCCTCATCATGGGTGCAGCAGATGCTGTGCGTAAGGTTCACACATTCATCATGGAGAAAATACGCGAGAAGCCAGACCCAAACCCCTAAACCTGAAGTTCAAAAAACAAATTTCGAGAGACATAGACAGGTAACTGTCACCAATGTAAGTTCATCATTTTCCTCCATTTCATCCACTAAGTTTCTGCATTCTCATGACATCATCTTAACATAGCAACAGGCATCAGGGGTGCCATCTATGAGTTGCTTGAAGCCATCAGAGGAAGATAACTCTGGAGAAAGAAAAAACATTTAGCCTTGAGAGATATAAGAAAAATCAGAAATGATATAACACACAATTGTTTTTATATCATAGAAATAAGGATGAAGGAACATTTAGGTAAATAGCAGTAGGCCAATCTAAAAAAAAAGGGGGTTTAAACTTTGCAATTGCAAAAAGTATTTGTCGAAAAAACAAACACACAAAAAACAAACAAAAAAACAACAACATGCTATTCAATATTTCTAAATGGTTATCAGTATTTTGACAAGAGGAAAATTAATGAAAATTTGAATTTAATAGCCTTATAACACAAACTTTACAAGCTTAAAAAAGAATAGAAAACCAGTCTCCACTTCCTGATAAACTTCTTGCAGAATAAAACAGCCTATAACTGCGCATTAGAGAAATTGTTCACAAGGTTACAAACCTGGAAGGGATATCAGCCTTGATATGAGTACAGTAAAAAATAGACAAATTGCTTTTGTAATTGATTTTAGGTGTTGACATGGTGTCTGTTTCGCTGATCCAGTCATCTTAATTGGCTGTCATTTCATGGGAATAAATGAGATATTACTCAATCTAGCTTACTGTTAGGATTCCACATTCTTCCCATTAATCAATAGGCAATGTTCTAAACATAGAACATTATCTCATCAAGAACTTGTGACATTTACTTCCAACACACCGTCACATTTACTTTTCCCCAATTTGGAATAGGAGTAACAAAATTGAGACCAAAAATAGATCCAGACATGTCACTTATCGACTTGAATAAAAAATGTCACATTTGAAACCCCCCATTGTCTTGGTTACTCATAATTATTTTGAGTACAAAGTCATAATTTATCTAGAGAACTGAAGATGGGTAATTTTACTACTCTGGAGCTAATTGAAGTTCTAAGCCTGCTGTATTTTTGAAAAGCCCATTCTTACTGTTAGTTTTTTGCTTATGCCTTTAAACAATGACAAGAAGACATGATAAGAGACTAAGACACAAATAGTGGCAATGCTGATCAGAAAGCTACCAACAGCGAATGGCTGATCTAGATCTACACAGTTTGCCTAAGCCTTAACAGTTTGTGCTTAGCAGCCTAAGAGTGTCCTCATTGGAAATGAGACATGTACAACACACTTGGAGACTATAATATTTTCAATGGTAATTTTTACTAATTACTTGAAAAGAGAAGGGCTGTAAGTTTTTTGTATCTTATAATGATTCTGCTCTTGTAACGATTGAAGTAAATGACTTCTGAAAGCCTTAATTATATAATTGATAGGAATGCAATATAATTATCTTTTGATGGAGGTTTATTTAATATCCGGAATAATTGGATAAGTAAAGCTTATTATTTATGGGTTGTCATATTATGTTTGTTAAAAGAATTTTTTATTAAAATAATTTCTTAATTTATATTTGGCTCAATTACTTCTATTATTTAAAAATAAAATACCTGAATAAGAACAATAATATGAACAACATCCATTTAGACTGTCTGATAGAACAGCTGTTTAAGCTAGTAGGCTTTATTAAAAAAAGTGATGCTTGAAAAATTGAAATTTAAGAAGTATTAACTAGCAGATCTGGTTCATCATCATTCCATCCTCCTATACCCACATCAACCTTCATTCATCACCCAACACCCGTCATCCATTTGCACTTCTAAAGCATACGTAACAAAAATTCAGACCTTAACCCAAGAATAGACAGTATAATTTCTCCATAAGACATAAACTAAAAACTGTTGTTTTACTTAAAACTCTACATTTAAATAAAATTTAAATTAAGCATTTTTTTAGTGATGTGCATTGCAGTATTTTGTATGCAATGCATCAGTTAAATTTCAAATTTTATCGCTATACTGTCCACGGATTGATGGTCTGTATCATTTAATACATTTAATAATTTCCTATCATCACAGTATTCAGCATCATCTTCATTTAATAATCCTATTTCTGAACAATTTGAATTTTTCATAAATGATTTTTACGTGTGCCGAGTGTAAGTACTAACATATAAATTGTGTATTCAAAATTTTCCTTGGTGTGGTATAGTTTGTAATCATTTTAATTCCAAGGCATGTTAAGGTGAAGTTGTTTGATTGCAGAAGCTTAGTGTTGTAGCTTGTAGTGATTTTATATGAGTGTTTATTTGAGAGATTTTGTACCATGTTACTCTAGTGGTAGTTGGAATAAGAAAACCAAAAAAAAAAGAAGAAAAAAAAAAAGTATTATAATTAATACATATCCTCAATGCTAGCTAATACATGTGCATCTGTCATGTCAATTGATGAGTGAGAATTATGCAGTGAGAGTCACCTGCTTGTATCTCATCAGCCGCTCAACATGTGCGTTCCAGTCTTAGTCTGGCGAGCACTTACTTATGGGAATGTCTTTCAGCCTATGTGTGGTTCTACCGAGACGTGTCTGGATTCTTCCTTCACCATTACCTAGCTTGACATCGCCAATATAATCATAAATTGTGTTGGGTGTTGTAACAAAAACAAAACAAATAAGTACTTGACAAAAACCTTTTTGATCCCATAGCCTTTAAAACGAAAGCTTGAAAGTATAGAATTAGAATCATTAGGATTCTGGATAAAAACTTAATATTTGAAAAAATCTCTCAAATATACCTTCAGACAATGCTAGTAATTTATGTTAATATATTTTATTATGAATTAATTTTACCATTTCTCAGCTTGTAACATTTTGAAAATAATAAATTTAAAAAAATGTAGCATTTAATTGTATTTTATAGTTTTATGTGTTTTTTTAAACAGAAGAGTGGATTCATTTAAGAATCGTGCTTCTTTTCCAGGTCACAATGCTTTATCAGTTTTCATTTCGCATGCAATAAAAACTCACATGTTTTTGCTAATCTTTAAATTGGATATAACTACTATTTTATAACATCTGAACCAAGCATCAGTGAATAGAAGATATGTAGGATTGTTTGAAATATAACTTAAGGCAAGCCTACATGTATTCATTGCCATTTTCTGCTCTTTATGCCCAACTTGCTTTATCCCATTGCTTTATCCCCTGCCAGTGCTTACTGCATATCACTCTCATATCACACACTGAAGAGCACTTTGTTGGTCAAAACATTTTACGAGATTTCCTAGGTAATCACAATGTCACATTTCTGGTTTGAGTGTAGATATTGTTTGTATGTTATGCTACATTTTTAATGCATAATTTCTTACTGTAATTGTTAATACTAACTTTTGATGCTTAATTTTTCTGGTACTATGTTTCCGAAAAAAAAAATCTTGAAAATTGATAAACACAAGAAACATGAATATAAATCCTAGTAAGCACTGGGAGACAAATCTCTGTTTCTTTGTGTTGCAGGTGAAAATCCTGGTGCCCAACAGTACTGCTGGTATGATCATTGGCAAGGCAGGCAACTTCATCAAACAGATCAAAGAAGAAAGTGGTGCCTATGTCCAAATCTCACAGAAGTCGAAGGAAACCAATCTGCCAGAGAGATGTGTTACAGTTGCTGGTATGTTTAACTTCATACTGTTATTTGTTGTATTTATTTCTTAATTAAAGAATGTACTTATAATTAAAGTTTGCTATTTTGCAAATGGTGTGGTGCAAGTATTTATTTCCATTTATATTAACATTACTTAATATTTATATTTGCAAAATATGTTCAATCTAAATATCGCAGGCTAAAATGTGACATACACCTATGTAAATTAATCACAATTTGTTAAAAAAAAAAAAGAATGAATATTAGACTGGGTATTCTGTTGCCTCCATGGGGTGCCTGTGGCATAGTCACCGACTTGTTAGTCCTCTGATTGCTTAGCCTTTCACTGCATGGGCTCGAGTCCCATGCGGGCAAAGGATTAAATGTGGTAAGGTCTTTCAGCTGACCTTGGTGTGCCGGTGGTTCTACCCAGACATTTGTCTTGGGTCTTCCTCCACCATATAGCTAGATGTACTATAATGATCATAACTAAATACTTTTAACATGTAATAGTGTGAAATTGTTCCATTCTACTTAAAACATATGACAATGACTTGTCAGGTCTATATATTATGAGATGCAAAATCATTTTTTGATTTTTGTAAAAAATAAAAAATATTTCTTAAATAACCCGTTATTAGTAAATGTGTTTGTGGTTCCAGGTGACCTGGAGTGTAATAAGAAAGCAGTGGACATGATACTTCAAAAGATTGTGGAGGACCCCCAGAGCGGCAGTTGTCCCAATATCAGCTATGCAGACTACACGGGCCCAGTTGCTAGTGCAAACCCCACAGGATCACCATTTGCCAACACAAATTTCATGCAGAACTCCTCACAGGAGATGCAAGTGGGCGGAAATAACAATTTTGCTGGTGGTGCTACTTTTGGCTTTGGATTTAACACAAGTGCTTTTGGCAATGGCATGAGTGGAGGCATTGCCAATTTGAATTTGAACAGCATGTTGACTGGCAGTCCTGGTGGTATGAGTGCTGCTGCGCTAGATAACTTGCGAATGTCTCTGAGAAACGGGGGCTACTCAGATCAGGCTACTGATGAGATCACGACAGCAATGAACACCCTGGCTACATATGGCATCATTGGGATGGGTGTGGGTCAGAACGTGCAGAGCAGTGTGCAGCAGGCCCAACAGATGAGTCTTCAGATCAACAGTGCCCAGGCCAGCATGATGGCTACACCAACGGGCAACCAGAACCAGAACCCCCAGCAGGGCTACATGATGAGCACGCCCACTTCCTCTGGTAGTCTGTTCGGCCCAGTGGGAAGCGGATCATCAGGCCTGGGCAGCTCTGGTTCTACTGGGGCCAACTCTAGTCTGTTTGGGAGCACCTCCCCCAGCATGCAACAGGAGCGGTACGGTGGCAGTCCCATGTTGAATGAGTCATACACAAGTACTGGTTACGCTACCACCCCCCAGAGCTTTGCCACACAGCAGATTGGAGGAGAGAGGTCCCCCAGTATAAATGTTAATCAGAATTCATTTGGGCTTGGAACTGGGATGTACAGTCCAACAGAGGACAAGACAACCACAAAGCAAGATCTGGAGGTACCCGAGAGTATAGTTGGCGCGATACTAGGTCCGGGCGGTAAAGGTATTGTTGAGTTACAGCAGTATACTCAAACCAATATTCAGATCTCGAAGAAGGGAGTATACATGCCAGGAACACGCAACAGAATCGTCACCATTACTGGCACTCCAAACAACATACAGAAAGCACAATATCTGATTCAGCAACGTATACAACAGGAGGAACTTAAACGTGCTAGACAAGCTACGGCACGCTAGGATTATTGTTTTTAGGCTTTAAAAAAACATTTACACCAATATTTTTTATTACTAAGGTTTCATTCTCTCCTCATCTGATTTTAACTCTTTTTTTTTTTTATCTGTGGCATAGCCGTGATACACACTGTGACGATAGATTCGTTACTGTTTTATCTTTTTGGTGTACTGTTACCTGTAGTTGTGCATTACTAAGGTGTGGCACACTCGCTGCATGAATTTAAACACTCTTCTTAGGACTTCACCTGCATGCTGTAGATTGAATAATAGTGTGATTTGGTCCTGTTTGCCAGCTAAGGACTGTATAACGTGTATATAGCCATGGATCTCTTCTCATTGTGTGCCGCGGTCTGCCCCGCCTGCCGACCCCACACTACCCATTACAGATAGTCATCTCCATCAACGTTGGGCCATTTTCATGGAATGTTCCATTTTTCGACTGATGTTTAAACTAACAAGAAACATTGTTAAACAAATAAAAGACTTTTGCCATGGGACGTATCCGGGGAGATTTTATTATGGTCATCATTGTCTGCATAGTGTAGTCTTAAAATAGAGAAAAACAACATACATTGTGAATGTTTTTATTTATATAACTTGTTGTGGATTATAGCTTTTTTTTCTCCACTTTGAAGTTTATTTGTATGGGGATGAATTTATTGCATTCATTGTAGTATAGGTTTTTTGTTCACTATCATTCTAAGCATAGATATTGTATTATAAAATATATATAATATATATTATATATATTATCTTTAATTGGGAAGTATAATTTGTTAATATATATAACGTTTTAGTCAATTGTTACAACTTATTTAAGTAATTTTGTTACTAAGTTGGTGTGATGATATAATCACAAGTGTGTATGTGTGTATATTTACTTGTGTAGCCCAGATGTGGCGTGTAGACCTAAAGTCTTGTTTTATTTGCCTGTGTAGTTGTGGTAAAGGGGGCCGCCACATTTCTCTGTGTCTGAGCCAGTATTCTGCAGCCTCATAACAAACAGTGGACTGTAAATAGTTATAATTATTGATTACTATTGTAAATTTATTGTTCTATCTTCTTCATACATCGTGATGTAATATTTGTGATCAGTTATCTCTGTAATTAAAGCTATTGTAATTTTTATTAATGGAGTCATCTGCCAAAAATACAATTATTTTTTTAAAGTTAAAATTTGTTCCAAATGTTCCATAGTTTTTCTGAATGAACTGAAGCTTATGACATTTTTATAAGTTTAAGAATTTGATTATCAATTTCAATGATTAATTAAAACAATGAAATTTATTAATTTATAAAGTATAATTAATTATTTTTCTATCTACTTGTAAGGCTCCCATGTAAAACAAACATAATCGGAAGGTTTATGTTGCCTGTAGTCACGGGTAGAGTGTACTTCTGTTAATATGTGTGCGGGCTCTTTTAGAAACTGCCCTCTCTATTCCCTTATGCTTCAATCCCAAACGTAACTGTTTGCATGTATTGTGAGTGATATATATATATATATATTATATCTTATTAGTGATTACATCCCAAGTTTGACATTTGGGAATTTTGTTTAATATTTTGTTTTATTTTAGTTAAACAAATTCTCTCTAGGATTGACTTTTGGTTCCTGAAGAATCGGGAACAAGTTGTTTCTCTTTTTTTCTATTTTATCTTTTTACTCTGATTGAAGTATTTGGGAGTCCGTGCTTCTTGTTGTTTTTACTAAGTTGTTATAGATCGTCTGAGCACTCCAGAGTATCCAGTCGACGGTCATTGACATTGTTGATCTAAATAGAAACAGCTTAATAGTGAAGAAATCACATAGGCTTGCTTAATGCAGGTGTAATTGATGTTTTAAAATTGTCCTAAGAACATATTACCAAGATAATAAGCTATAAAATCATGCCTTTAGTTGCAACATTTTATTTTGTGATGCATGATTTTGATTCATCTTACTAAAAAAAAATGTTTTGTTGTCAATTTTCTGCTGACTGCATACTGTGGAGTGTTGTGTGTTACAATACATTCATATTTCAGCCCATATATCTCATGCTCTCTCATTATAGTTGTTACTCATCACTCAGTCTAGCCTGTCATTGAACTACCCCAGCGACCAGTCTACCTGTTTTGCACAGTCTACTATCTCACACTGTAACACCAATCGATTTTAACTCTTATGCTTATAAGCATCAAGATCCCTCCAATTAAATTTTAACTTGTGTTAAATGTATTGTAATAAAAAAATTAATATTGCTGTTGTTATTTTTGTAAATTATTTGTATCTGTTTTATAATCATGGCACTGCCAACACTGTGTGAGAGACATGTAGACTGGTGGTCTGTGGCCAGTTGTTAAGTTTGTAGCCCTATGGTAACCAGCTACGAGGTCTTTCAGATCATAACCTGAGCAAGATGTTTATGTGTGTAATATTGGGGTCTAGGTGTGACATGTCAAGGTGGACTCTTCTTTGTCTAGTCAAGTGGACTCTCTTACCATCTTGATGACATATTCCAATATTTAATCACCCCACTTATTCATTTTGTACAGTGTTTGGATGGCACATGCATTTGTACGCCTGTGCTGTTCAGAAGTAATGGTCAACATTTGTTGTTGTAATACTGACCTGTGTTGCTGAGATGTAGGCGAGAGCATTGCTCCAGCCAGACCATACCTCATGTCTGTATATAGAACACATCTCGTATCATCACAGATTGATGCCCACTCAGCCACCCACACACGCGCCAAGACGCCACTCAGGCGCCCGCACCCTCCACCTATCACAGCTCCCATCTCGGCTGGCATCGATGCCTGTAACTCAGCCTCAATATACACACTTCCTACATCCTACAGTTTTAACTGCACTCATTCACACAGACATTTATCAAAAAGATTTAAGATTGTATAGCTTATAATCATTTTATAGAATTACAACACTCATTCACATAGCATTTCATCAAAGACGGGACAATTTTAGATTTTAAATATTCTTTCATTTTATGAAATTATATTTCAAGTTTTAATAAACTTTTAAGAGCTCATCAGTTACAAGGTTTTTACATGGATCAAAAATGCTTTCACATATCACTGCAGTGGTTTTATTTTTAATTGTTCATTGTATTTTTTTTAAGTTTTATTTTTTCACCTAGCACAGTTTTGCTGAAAGTATTTTAAGACTGTTATGAACAGCAATTTTAAAACTGAAGAGAGTGGAGAGTCCAGTTGACTGGGAGAAGGGAGATAATCCATAATCAGCTGAATGTCAACCTGGGTTTATTACATGTGTCATTACTTGTCCAAAGAGAGAGAGCTCTGGGTGTCGCATATCTACTCACTGAGTGGGACACCTTGTGCACATTGTTGGATAATGTGCCAGGTCTCCCACAGGGTGATGTTTTGTTTAGGCAAGATGTTTAGATTTACTGTTTGTACACAGGATTGACCATCCTATAATGTTATCCAAGATATTTGTTCTCTCTCTCTCTTTTCTCATTTTTGTGATCTAATTAATAATAAAAAGTTTGGCCATGTATATGCAGACAGTGACATTTGAACTATTATAACAGTGCTTCAAAACTTGCTGAGATGTATCGTATATATATTGTAACTACGTATTTATATTTTGTCATTTTCATTTTAATACTCTGGGATAGTCACTTTCTTATTACTTCCCTAGAATATTGTGGTGATAAAATCATATTACTGCACATACCATAACTTATGGCATGCATCTATTTATAAACATTAAGCCTCATCCGTGAATAGCATTATCTAATAAAATGTTTAACGATCAGACTTGGCATTAGTTCACTCGCAACAACCTGTCTTTCAATGTGTCAAACATTAGAATTAAATATAGGTAGCTTTACAATGCTTAGATTTTAATACATATACAAAACCATCATTAGGGTAGTCAAACGTTTTCATACCGTCAACTTTGTAAGGTAATGTAAACATACAGCAGCTGTCCTAGTCAAGTACAATGTAGGCCATTTCAATGAACTTAATAGGTCCTTGGCGGATAGCCATTTGGAATAAAATTTATACTTTATGTAAATCTATATACAAAATTCTTTTATTGAAATTTTTAGGAGTGTTTTTTTTTCTAGCAATTAAAGACTGCGTTTTGAGAACAATTTCACTGGTAGGATGTTGTGTTGATATAATGTTGGAGATATCTCTCTATGGCGGTGTATTCAGTATGTGGTGTGTGTTAAGTATTGATAGGTAGGTTGGTTATGTGAGGCAAGATTTTTCTTTGGGAAGTTTTGATTCTATAATGAAGGGGAACCTCAGATTTAGGATCATAGGCCAGTTTGTGTTAGAACTATTTTTATCCAAATAAGTCTTCTGCAGCATATTTTTAGACCTTTATAAGTTTTGGGTATATTTTGTGTGAAAGTTAAACATATAAGGTTGCATCACTGGAATGCCAGGCCTTATAAAAATTGGAATCCAAATAACTTGTTCGATACTACAACATTTTAAATTAGTTTACTAACATGTCATGGATGAAGAAGAAAAAAATTCTGTCATAACTTTTGTTTCCATGGCAACCCAAAGTGTTTAAGCAAATTACATACATTCTAGTCTATGAACCTGGTGGGGTTGTGTGCTGAAGGTATGATTGCTGGACTGAGTGTATTTGGTATTTGCATTTATATCTCCATGACGATGTGGATGTTGTTTTATTAATAGATCTGAGGATCAGGCATGCTTTATGATTTCGTCAAGATGACAGATGTTGAAGTTAAACAAGGTTGAAGCCAAGTTTTTATATGTGGTGACCTGAAATATTTTAAATATTTACAGTAATAGGAGTATAGCTACAGTCAGAGCACTTTGCATTTCAGAAACAATGTATTGCAGAAAAAAAAGAAGTTCTGTTTATTACATTTTACATTGCTTAATACCTACAACATGCAAGATAAAGCATTTTTTTAAATAAAGCAAACTGTGTAAGACATAAGAATTTCTTTTAAGGAGCCAGTGAGTTATTCAAGATTTCATTTTTGACTAGACTGTATTTGGGGGGTATACTGAACGAGTTTTCAGATTTCCTATGATTCTTGTACAATGTTCAGCCTTGATCCAATTGAATCAAAGTAACTTAGGGACGTGGGATAGTGAGCCAGTGGCCTGGTGAATGGTGAGATTTGTTGCTTTGTTGTCTTGTAGCTGCCGTGCACAACAGTTTCATTGTTAGTTATTTCTGGTGATTGTTGTTCTTGTTGTTCTGGCTGCTGGCTTACATGTAGCTGTGTGTGAATGTGTTACAGTTAAGGCAACATGTGTTGGCTAGTTGTTTGTTGTGCAGCTTTAAGGCTTGTGTTGGTCAAATCTTGAAATTTATATATATTGGTGTTACTTTGATCATGTCTACCACCTTTCGAGTACATCTGTTGTCTGGTTATTTATGGAGTTTGGGATCTTTTATTGCTGAGGATTTTAATCTGGTATAAAGATGGAGTAGCCATGTGTGCATAAACATACCTCGTTTCCCATAAAAGTGTAAACAAATGTGATACAATAGATTTCATCATCACCGATCAGAACTTATTTCCTGGAACATTCAAGGGACAGTACCGTCCAGCCATGCTTATCTCATTCAAAACCATTCAGTCATTTCCGCTTCGCTATTTTACCTACCCTGCAGGTAGATACGTCAGGGTTTATTCTTTCTCAAATGGGAAGTCAAATATTAAAGATGACGTTATGCTGACTATGTAAATATTTTGTCAGAAGTATTTCAATTGAAAATGTATAATTTCCATCATAAACTGCAAGTTTCATTTGTTTCTCTATGGCCCAGTAATGCAAACCTGTATATATCCCCCAATTGTTGTTACCCTCACAACATGATTGGTGGTAAACCGTGGCTTTTCAAATTTCATTTCCTTAAAGACTGTTGGTTTGTGCCAAATAACATTCCTCATCTAAAGCACAGGTAGTTAACTCTTAGCTAATCATGGACAGTTCACATTTGTTATTATCTATTTATTTATTTATTTATGAGACTGTGATAAACTTGAACTTTTTGCATAGAAAAACAAATCATTACTAGAAACTATCACTGGTGTCCCATGATCACCCATCATAGGGCAATGCCTTCATTAATTGTAGTTAGTATCTCTCACATCATAACTCCTTACCCCCTGATAATACAGAATATATGTCACACAACAATTTTCAATGTCTTTCACCAATGCGCTACGTATGATATCATGGGTTCCTCATTTCTTTGATTGCCTGTCCTCACACGCAGGAAGCTGGGTTAGCCATTGTCCCCTCATAATACATGTTCTTTGTGAAGCATAACAATGTCTAAGCAGTGCTGTAGGGAAAACAATTCTGCCTTTATGTGAATAGTGAAACATCTTTTTTTAGTCTTGAAAGTAAAATTGTTAATAATCAACCAAACACAAACAAATGTCAAGTTATTTGTTAACATACACACACAGGTCAAATAACAAAACATTGCTAGAGATCCAGCTACAAATTGTGCAGTTCCTAATCCGACTGCTCCATTGAGAAAATTCTGAATAAATTATTGTTATTGCTTATGGATTCTTAAGTAAGCATCAGTCAGACTAGAAGTAAAACAATCATTTATAAGTTGAGTTGGAATTCCTTATAGCACTACCGTTTTGTTCTCATACAATTCTCTATAAAGGTTCATCCAAACAGACTTGTAAAGTCAATTACACTTTTCAAAGGGGATTAATGGGTAACAAATGTTTCGTGTTGTACAGTTTCATGTATGTGAGGATACTTTCATGCAATTTTTCCATAAATGATGGAAACAAATCTTGTCATAATAAAGATCATTCATTTCGATGGTATAATAACAATGTTGCTTTAGCAACAGTTATGCCTGAATAGTCATGGAAACATAGTTTTGCAGATATTTCTGCAAATACCAAATTCTGCTCATCTCACTATGAATAAAAAGGGAATAAAAACTTGGGCTGAATAGATGTAATCTTAGTTGTTATTTCAAACCTGGTAGATTGCATGGTATGTTTAATGACTGAGGTTGAGTAATAGTAATAAATCTGTTTTGTTAAGGAAAAGTCACTCTTTAAAACGGTGTCATAAGTATTTAGCAGTGAATTTCAATAAATTAATAGTAATCAATAAAAGCCTTATTCACTTGACTCTTGCACTTAAAACTTAATAAAAAAAAAAGAGATTTTATTCCCTATTGTTGTATTTGCACCCTTAAATGGCATGCAGTTATTATAAAGAAATATACTGCAAATATTCTCATAAATAAACATACATACAGTTGATTTTCTTTGTTTCGACATTTGTTGGGCATGTGTAAAAAAAGCCAACATTAGAAAAGTTTGATAATTAAAATATTAACCAAAATCAACCAGATCCTGAAGGTATACATTGCCAGTCCATATTAGAATTTAAATAAATTAGATCCAGGTCAATTTCCTTTGATGTTCTTTCTGTGATCATTGTCAACTGGAAAAAATAGCAAAATTGGGAATTAATTTAATTTACATATCAGATTTTTGCATAAAAGATACAATCACGTTAATTTTGGAACATGACACAAGCCTGAATCACTTTGTAACAAGCCTTTTTGTACATCCATAAAAATGAAACTATTTATATTAACCTACAAAAGGATTATCATTGCAAGTATCCTTGTTATATTTTTTCTAATGTAGTGAACAGACAATGTATGTCAATACTAATAGCTGATCTAGATATTCAAGATATTCACCTGAATTATTTCATGAATGTGTTGAAGTTTCTATGGCACCGCAAACTAACGGCTGGTCGAGATATCTGCAGGAGCCATTTTAAAAAAATAAATATCCAAATGTTCTACACGTTAAATATGAGTAAATGTGTAGTGTAATGTGCTCTTAGTCGGGGTGAATTAAATTACAAAAATTAGTAATAATTGTAAATAAGTCGACCACGAACTTACAACACTTCACACCTCGGCCAGCCTTGAGACATTTGTGTTAAACAGGTGTGAATTACCAATTGGGAATCGAGATAGGTTGATACAGTGCAATGTTACTAAAGTGCTAAAATTATATAAAGAACAAACCTATTCTGGGAATGTGTAAGAGGGTCAAGACGGTAAGATTATTTACACAATAGTAATATTTTCTGCTTAAGAGACATATTTAACTGCCTTTATGATCTTCTAACAGACTACAATTTCAAATCTATTCTTTAATAGTAACCCTTAAGTTCTGTAACATAAAAACAAAGAAAAATTAGGTCTAAAATCTATAAAAAAAAAATTGATGAGACTACTCCATTAAAAAGAAAAAAAATCAAACCAGTTTTTAGATGTGGAGTTTTAACAAAGCATTGCGTGATTGTCAAAACACATCACAAAGCAAAACTCTTAAACAAAAATTGATGAGCATTTACCCTATTTCAATAAAGACTACATACTTAGCCTTGAACTTAAAAAAGAAGACGTGTTTGAAGGCTTAGGTATGTTTATACATGTGTAATATACTAAGATTTAATAAATAAAAAAAAAAAATGTTTTTTGAAATGCCCTAAAAGTAATTGAAATAAATAACTACTACGGAACAGTATTGACAACTTTGTGAGTATTGACTAATGAAAACCATCAATAAATAACTACTACGGAACAGTTTTGACAACTTTGTGAGTATTGACTAATGAAAACCATCAATAAATAACTACTACGGAACAGTATTGACAACTTTGTGAGTATTGACTAATGAAAACCATCAATAAATAACTACTACAGGACAGTATTGACAACTTTGTGAGTATTGACTAATTAAAACCATCAATAAATAACTACTACAGGACAGTATTGACAACTTTTTGAGTATTGACTAATTAAAACCATCAATAAATAACTACTACGGGACAGTATTGACAACTTTGTGAGTATTGACTAATGAAAACCATCAATAAATAACTACTACGGGACAGTATTGACAACTTTGTGAGTATTGACTAATGAAAACCATCAATAAATAACTACTACGGGACAGTATTGACAACTTTGTGAGTATTGACTAATTAAAACCATCAATAAAGTCCAACCTTGATTAAAATTGAAGTTTTGTTTAGCAACCATTTTATAAAAAAATTAGAATTGCTGAAATAACGTGTACCGTAAAGTTTTATTGATAAGACGCAGTTTTTTGCCCCAAATTATGATAAAAAAGTTGGGGATGCGTCTTATCCATGCGAAGTAAAGTTTTCCCCTTTTTTCCCCAGACCATAATTGACCCTTAGACTAATCCGATCGGTATAGTCTAAATGGTAAGTCGCTCTTTAAGGATCTACAAATAGAAAACAATATCCAGCTCTGTATTATGAAAACCATACATTTAAATTTGTTTTCAAGTTTTAATCTGTGCTAAATGTATTTTGAACTGAGAGGCAGTGCAATACTTGTGTTTCAAAGATATGCAACAAAGATCATAATGCTGCCAGAAAAAGAATTGGAGAAGCTGGCTTAAAAAATATGAACTTTAGCCCATGTTATAGCGTTGTTTAATATGAGCTTTCAAGGTATGAGATAATTCCAAAAAATATGAAAAATGTTTGGTATGGTATAAATACAATTGAATCCCGTTATGTCAAAGTTGCTGGGACCATGAAATTACTTTGAACTTTTGAGTCATCAAAATTTACATGTTCCCTATATTTTAGGATGGGTGGTCGATTTAAGCATGGCATTTAATATTACAGCAAATTGATCAATAACTTTTTATTTTTCATATTACATGTCGAATGATTGCTTAATCATTAAAAAAAAATAAAATACACATTAACTCAGTGTTCATGTTTAAACGTGTGCACACAGTCATACTATTTTAACACATATCAGGGTTTTTCTATGTTACAGACATAATATTAAATGGCAACATCGACTCTTAAAATCATTTTTTCTAAAAAATTAATGTCATTTATCCCATCCCAAAATTGTTCCAATTTTCTAATAATACTGCATATATATTTCGCTTAAAACAATTCTTGAAGAATTATCGAACTTAACTTGGTGCGCTGTTAAATTATTGCCTTATAGATATTAAATTATATTTGTGCATTACAACCAAAAGAAGAGGCGTTAAATAAAGGGTTTAAATAAACCTCATGTTATACGTAATCTTTAGTTAAATTCACTTAAGTAATGAATGCCCTGCACAAACGTGTTTTAATATGTGCTACATTTATACTGCTATGTCTTTTGAATTAAAAAATTAAACTCCACTGCGACCTCATTATAATTGAAAATTCAAAATGGCAGGTACTGAAAATTATGCAATATCTTTGCTTGGAATATCATGCGAAAGCTGGCATGACTTGTACAGCTCTGGGCTATGGTGGGTCAACCTATTTGTAACTGCTTTTCGTCCGCTGTCACCCATATCAAGCATTTCCTACTACCCTGCATTAACACCTACCATATAAAAACACTAAATCGCTGGCAGGTCAAAAATAATCATCATTACGACTTCTTTATTTGTTCTTTCCCCATCCAAAAGTGGTTGCAAACAAATCTGCATGGGTGAACTTCCAATCATTGTTCCTGTGACATTTTCACGCCTCGCAAAGCCGATAGGGCTTGGTACCGGCGCAGCCTGTGATCTTTGTGCTTCGAGTCAAGCAATGGATTAAAGACGTGAAAACCCTAGATGGAATAGAAAATTTTTTTGGGACAAATATAATTTTGTCTCAAAAGTTTTACTTTCATATACAAAATATGAAAATGGGACTTATAAATTTGTCTCAAGCGGATTTCCTGTCAAGAGTGTTTGCCATAACGAGAGTTTGCCATAATGAAGTTCAACTGTACATGTTAGTAAACAACACAAATTTATGTTATTTAGATACACATTAACAGAAAAACATATTTTCTTACTTAGAATATATCAACTTGTAGCAGTGTGCCAATCACCCGGTACAATGGTTTCACATTGTTCATCAGCTTGATTATTCACTAGGTGTCATGTGAACAAGCTGTCATGTGGGACAAGGAAAATCCAGACCCTCGTAATGTTTGGGTAATATTCTAAGTAAACAAATACATGTTCTGTGTTAATGGATCATTCTTAACAAAATTTACAATCAAGAACAAGATCAATCTATGCTGCTGTACCCCAAATTCTAATCATGTCCACATCTAAGCCTCGCAATTGAGGCAATTTGTAATTTAATCTGTTACAACTTTTAATGTCAATTGTTAAGACAGCATGGGAAGGCTACATTTTCATATAAAACTTTGTATTTGTGAACATCATAAAGACCGAAAAATTAAATGTACTGTCTTATTAAAAAAATGTGTCCCAGAATGTCATATACAAAGTTTAGGATTGCTGAATTGTAATTTCTTAACCTGTTCAGCCTCCCACTGTGTGTGTTCAAGTTTCATTCGGGGGTGCAGTGCACCAGTCGTTTAACCCAGACATTTATGTGGGTCTTCCTCAACCAAAATGGCTGGATTTTGCTATAATGATCATAATTAGTTGCAGCGATGTATATAAAAAACAAAAAGATGTAAATTATTTTTAAAATCTAAACAATTATGTCACTAATCGCTATATTTGTAATCATTGATACTTTTAATTATTTCCAATTTTGTTGAAATAACATTTTACAACTTTTGCAAAATGTAGAAGAATTTGATGCATCTTTTTTTACGGTCAATCTTTCCCACTTTGATGATACTTTGGTTATGAATAATTTGTGCTGATAACCAACTTGGCAGACATTAATACTTACTTTTTGAGACACAATAGTAATAACTGCAAGAAGATCAAGAACAAATTATTGTTCTGTCATGACATATTTTAATGACAATTACAGTGAAGCATGAATAACACAGATCAAGAACAATTTCAGCACTATGGCGCCCTAGCACATTTCTACACTCAACATTATTTTCTTTCATAATTAACATATTTCAAGTTGTCAAGGTTTCAAAATAAAGATTAATGCTTGTCACTATTGTATTTTAACACACAAAAGGATTTTATTGCAATTCTTGTCAATATTTAAAATTAAGATGTATAATCCTTTTTGGTTCAGGTAAGCACACCACTATTCTGTCGGATGACAGGTGTTGTTAGAAGCACAACCTCTTGTCAAATCAGCCGAAAGTGTTGTGATCACAGATGATAGGATGAACCAAAATGCACTGGATGGGTACTTGTCTCATCACTCATCAGTCTTTCTCCTGCTATAGCCACAAGATGAACATCGATATCGGACTCTGTTAGTACTCTGAAATCAAACCAAAACATATACAAATAGCATTTGGTTATATCATTTTCTACAAAAACAGTTAAGTATAGTTTTTAGTATTTGAGTTTAATTCACCTGCAAAGTTGTGGAATTTGCAGCACTATATGTCAGCTTAATCAGAAAAAAACATTGTACATTAAACAAACATTGTACATTAAAGATACAATTTTTTTTTAATAAGCACTGGCAAAAATATTCTGTTTGTTAAGGTCTATACTTTGTAGAAGTAGGGCAAAACAGCTCTAAAAAGCCCAGCAAAGCATGGTGCATTTAAACAATTTATTAGTCTCTTGCACCAGGCTTTCATTTAGGAAGCCTTGAGTTAAGTCATATCCAGAAATTTATTTCATTCCTTTCTTAATTCTGTTTGGGGAATTAATATGGTGTTTCAAATTTAACTGAAATGCAGGTTAGTGTATTAAATCTGTCAAGTCCTCCAAAGTTTATGACTGGAAACAAAAAATTCACAGACAAATAGACAGTCTAACAAACCAGGGCAACTCTACATGTCCCTTTTATATTAATAAAAACACAATAATGTAAATTTAAAGGCTTGATTCACAGCCTTATTAAATTTCAAGTAGATTTCTACTTTCTCTTGTCTGAACATGGCCCAGCACTTAACAGTTACTTTATGTAAACTTGCCTAGACAACACTTCATGGGTTTGCATTCGAGTGGGGGCGCAAAAGATGGTAGGTCCTTTAGCATTGGTGTTTAAACAGACATTCTCCTGGGCTTGCCATAATGACCATAATTGGGTTGGGCGAGACTCAAGACAAAATAAGAGGGCAATGATGGCCCTAACTTGCTTATCTGAAGACACAGGCTTTTAGTAGGCTTGTATTTGGCATCAAGTAATTAAGAGTTATTAACTTTAGAAATCTTGAGTGAAGATCGGGCCATAAGTGAGGCCTCTGGGGTAATCACATTTTCTAAGATTTGACCTAGTGACATACTTTTTTGACCCCAAATGACCCAGTTACAAGCTCATCAAATTTTTCATGTAGGCAAACATTCTGGCCAAGTTTGGCAAAGGTTATGTCAAAAATGTAGGCCTCTACTTTGTTCGAAACATTTTTCTAAAATTTGACATAATGGCCAACTTTTTGACCTTACATGACCCAGTAACAAACTTACCCAAGATTTCATGTAGGCAAACATTCTAGTCAAGTAAAGACTTGGCCATAAGTGTGGCCTCTTGTGTATTCACAAGGTTTTTTCTAAGATTTGACCTAGTGACATACTTTTTGACATCACATGACCAAGTTACAAACTCATCCAAGATTTTACCCTGACAAACATTCTGACCAAGTTTGTTAAGATTGGTTTATAAATGTGGCCTCATGTGTACACAGTTTAATCTTTTTCTATTAAAGATTTTATCTAGTGATCTTCTTTTTGACCCTTTGTGACCCAGTAACGAACTCATCCAAGATTTCATGCAGGCAAACATTCTGTCCAAGTTTAGTGAAGATTGGACCATAAATAAGACCTCTTCTGTATTCAAACTTTTTCTAAGATTGGACTTAGTAACCTACTTTTTAACCCCATGTGACATAGTTACATACTCAACACAGATTTGTTGCATACAAACATTCTGACCAAGTTTGAAGAAGATTGGATAAAAACTGCAGCCTCAAATATGTTCACAAGAAAATTTACGCGGCACATTTGATGATGAGGTATCAGAGTGCACCTGCCATCCAAACTTAGAGCAAACTACCTGAATTGTGGGCTTTCCTTGGTCGCAACTCCTACTTCAATCTCCGAGGCTTTGAAGTCAGCAGACAGAACAGTGGATAAACATGTGATAGCAATCTGAAAGATTCAAAACAAAAACAAAGGTCATGACATTATTATTAAAGTAAAATAACATATCATAATAAAGTGGAAAAAATAAGGTTTGTTTCTGGTTACATTGCCCAGAAAAATATGGGTCTGTAGGTATTTTTTTAAAACAACACTATTAAATACCAGTTGACAAGACCAATGAGTATGTTCCTGTCCTATGCTTTAATATTTTACTATTTATTTGGTATATTTAGAGTAGTGTAACTTAAAGAACCTTTAATAAAAGCACCATTCCAGAAGTTGGTATCAGAAGTGACTTTCTATTCACAAAGGAAGATGTTGGATAGAGAATGACAATGCATTTACATATCACTTTGTACCGTACAGTACACTTTTCCAAACTGCTAGCAGTAAGCTTGTCATTTTGCTACATCATGACAGCATTGTTTATGGTACAATTCATTTTTAGACAGATACATCTGATCAATATGACATTGAACCAATCGTCTGTTTGATGTAGAAGATTTCCCTCCACGGTGTATGAGAACTATCGGATAGTAAAATTACGCTAAATTCGGATGCGGATTTTTGTTACATAAAAACTTTTGACTCTTCAGGTAAAATATATGGTCGGTCGGGTAACAGGGAAACAAACCTCTTGTTTTAGGCCTAAGTAATTTGTGTGGAAGGCCTAATTTCTAAAAGCTATAAACAATTATTAAAACTGCAGTAATATACTTTTTTTCCTCATTCATGCTTATTAAGTTTAATCTTTAGAGAAACTTTTTATCACATTATGTGATCCAAGACAAATTTTGAATGTACTTTCAATGTATATAATTTATAATTCCAAGTCATTCACAATTGCTTTCCTACTAAAGTGACTGATTTAGTATGTTTGTCTTGTTTTTTAAATACATTGTAGCAACCATCTAATGATCATTATCATTTTTGGTGGAGGAACACCCCAGACACGTCTGGGTAGAGCCATCTGTTCACTGCAAGACAGCTGAAGACTGATCAAGTAAAAAACTTGCATAAAGCTCTATATTTCCTGTACAAACATCTTGAATAAGTAATACAAATACTTAGATAACATATAACAGATTAATCTTATATTAGCTATTAATTTAAGGCCATAAGTTTGGATCCCATTTTTATTACTTTCTTAATACAACATCTAAATTTTTACTCATGACTGAGCAGTCTTAGCAAATGGCCCAAGGTTTACACACAATGTGAGCATTTGAATTCAGATCTGGGTGACCACTGTCATCACTATATGACAAGCTAAAACAGGTTTTCCAGCTGATGAGCATCAGAGGCTATACCAAGCTATCCAAATTAAATAAAAAAAAATTAAGGTTTATTTGGTTTATTGTCCCACCAACAGTATTTCAGTTATCTGGAGATGGTGTCCACTTAAAACAGATATAGTGCTGCTTTCACTTTGTATAGCATGCCGTGAACACTGGGCATGATACAACACCCAGTCACATCATCCTGACACCAGGCCAACTGTCGTGGAACTTCCCTTATAATTGCTTTGGCGTTAGCAAGGGAGCTAAACTTACACCATATTTAAAGACTTTGGTATGTCGCGGCCCGGGATCGAACCTGGTGCCTCTCATACCTGGAACTGACGCTCTACCAGTTGTGCTACAAGGTCCGGTGTTGTTTATTTTTTTTTTGTAAGTTTGACTGATGTTATGTATCAAAACAGATCTTAAAAAGGCACTAATTGTCTCAAATTTAAAATGATATCAGAACATGCGCTTACTTCTACTGCCTCATTGAATGTGAAGTCCTGTTTTCTTTTGATCTTCTTCTCTAAGAAGCTGTTGGCTTCCAGCTGTTTGACACCAGCTGATGTAGCCTTGAAGCCACAATAGTAGCCAGCTGGGTCTGTCTTGTACACCTGAGGTCCTCGCTCTGCATCATAAGCTATCAGGATCATGCCTGAAGCAAGAAAATAGCTTTAAACGTGAACAAGAGGGCTATGATGACCCAATACCACACACACACCTGATTGATAAAGATGTCAAGTAGAAACAAAAAGACCAGCATAACCTTTACATTGTTAATAGGAAAGTTCACAAGAATCATTTCGACAATATTTTGTTTTCGCAAGAAGTAATGGTCTGACAAGAATCATCAGTCATTTGTAAAATATGGTTATGCATCTGGCAGTGCTTTTTTTTGATGATCATTTTTCTATACCAGTCATGATAAAAAGCCACCAAGGTATAGTTTTACTTACCAAGATTGGAAAATGCCCATGCTCCTTCAGCCCATGTTTTTGACATATTTTTTTAATAATCTTGATCAGAGTGACATGTAAACCAAATGTCTCTTGCTTTTGTAGTTTCTGACATGGTGGTTATCAAAATTCTGCTATGTAGCCTCTGGCAGCCCATATTTACAAAACTAAATTCTTAAGACAATCTTGAAAGAGAGAGAACAAAGAACTTGATGTAGGTCTCATGGCTCTAGTTCTTTAAGTTTCTGGCAAAACAGTTAAGTTTTACTATAAAGCTATTGACTGAAAATGGCCACACTTCTTGTGGCCATGTTTTTGGCAGATCAGGAGTCATTGAAAAATCTTTTGATTTTTACATACATTTTATACACTTTAAAGCCAACTAAGTTTCAATAAAAATTAAATAAAAACGATTTTAACAGACTGAAGAACATAATCTCACAAGAGGTAATTTTTTATACGTTCAGAGCATAAACTCAATCTTATAATTCTTGCAACAGCCCTTCTGGTCACAGATCTTATCATATAAGTAAAGCTTAGGCTACTATCTGACTTTGGTATGTTTTCCATTCATCCTGCTGCAGTACCAGGGTGGTATTGTAAAGTATGATCTTCAACTCTCATCAAACTACATTTGTAAATAACGCATACCAAATTGGCATTTGCTAACAACTTGAACATAGAAACAAGACATGTCTTTGATACCAAAGGGCAAAAGGTGTAGCTTTCAGCTGGTTTGTTTGTTTATTGGGTTTATCATCCCACCAACAGTATTTCAACTATCTGGAGATGGTATCCATATGAAGCAGATACTGTGCTGCCTTCACTGTGTATAGCATGCACAGGAACCACCAGGGTATGGATACGTAATCAGGGTTAAAACCAAACTACGCATGTAAAATATAGAAAAATATAAAAACTATCAGGTAAAAAAATAAATTATAATTCAAAACAGGTCAACACATAAAACGGTTTAAAAAAGTATGACGATTGGTAAATAAACAGTTTAAAAATTTATAACTTACTAAGAATACCAATCTCGTTCAAGAAGCAAACAAGTTTAGATTCCGACGCTGTCCTAAATAGGTCGTACATATTATGGACATTAAAATGGCATGTCGAGGCCCGGGATTAAACCCATGGCCTCCTGTACCTGGAGCCGAAGCTCAAGCGATTGCGCTACCAGGTCCGGTGCTCCCTGCTGGATATAATCTATTTTCCAAAGCCTGATCAATTCAAACTTACCACGAAAAGAGATGATATACAGTTCTGTATGTTTACTTACTGCATCCCAGAGGTCTTATCTCAGCACTCTGTGTGTACACCTGAGAAATATCTGCTATCCTCTTACACAACATGTCAATAGGGATCTCATAACCATATGTATACTTCCACTTGGCTGCCTCATACCTTGCACGCTGGACCTGGGAACGACTGTCAGCTGACGAGGAATACAAACAATGACTTTAAAAACAAGCCCAGCAATAAAAATCAGAAACTGTCACATGTAGTTATATTAATTATATATTTATTTGTTTATAGGACAACAGACACATCTTTTACAGGTCCAATCTTGGACAACAGGTGGCTGACCATGGAATGTGACCACTAAAAATAATATGCCCAATTCAGTAGGTTTTGCTTATTAAGTCCAGTAGATAGAAGGTAAAGTGTATTAAAAATTTCATCCATTTAGAATGTAATTTTACCTGTATGTCTATTAGAATTGACCAAAAAAGACAACCAATATGAACATTCACACATCTATTGTTGTATTACAGTATATGTTTTTTCCAAAAAATAATCAAGTAATAAAAATTATTTTCAGTCAATATTTTTCACTTACTCAGCAAAAGTGAGTGTAATTCGACAAGGACTAACAATTACATTAGTAAGCAAATATTCAGAAGCCTTCCTGAAAGTCTTAGAATTTATCCAATATTCAAACATTTTATATGTACAGGATTCATTTAAAAAGCTTGAAAAACTATGCAGCCGAGAAGAATATGAAAAACTTTGGTATATCTCAAAAAACTATGTGAGAGCTTTTTAGGAACAGGACATATATTTGGTATGTGCAGGACTCAATACAAGGTTAGCAGAATTTACCTATCATGCCAGTCATGACACAACCAATATCCTCAGTGAGCTGAAACAGGTGGGTCACAGTGTTGGCATCAAGAAGCTTGTCCTACAACAAATAATACATAACACAATTACAAGACATGGCAAAAACTGATTTAATGATGATCTTTACCATAAAATGTAAGCAATAGTAAATAAAATATGATTCATACTACTGTATAACAAAACATATGGCAAGCAGCCGACATTTCAGCTCATAGCCCCTCACTGAGTAGGTTTGAAGTCCTGTTTAGGGGGAAGGAACTTAATGAGGGAATGTCTTCTAGCAGACCTGCTGTGAGCCAGTGGTTGTGTCTGGAGTTTTCCTCCACCAAAACAGCTAGACATTGCAATAATTACCATAACTGTGACACGGTGATATATTTCATAGAAAATGAAAAAACATTTCAGCGCATCTGAACTCCATACAAATGTGATATTCAATGAGACGGAGCACTACCAAGAAGGCAGTGCAAATCTAACTAATAAACTGATGTCCATTTCAACAACACTGAAGCAACCCAGTTTCAATTAAATATTAAATTATATAATAAACAATTTGTCTTTTGCTTACCTTTACATTTACATCTTACATTAGTATAATGGAACATCATGGATATTTTAATAGTTATAGAAAAATTGAAGACATACTGTTATGAAAACACTTACTGGAACTTTCTTCTGTGTTACAACAACTGCACTGTCTTTACCCCTAACAGCTACTGAGGTCAATCCTCCCTGATTTATAGCCTTGAAAGCATATTCTGCAAAGAAAAGTGAAAGCATTTAAGAAATATAAGAAGACTATATAAAGCAACCTGGATTATATTTGTAGTCCTCTTTTTATTAAGTTTTTGTTTATCAAATGTTTGCACATAAAAGCTGAACTTTTTTAAACCGTACTATAAAATGGACAGGGTCTTTTTGCCTCATACAGAAGGGGTCATTTAAAGGCCCCTTCCGCTAAAAAAAAAGTACTAGTTTTTACCCCTTAAACTGAAAATTCAATTCAATATTTCATTGACGAAATGTGGAATAAGATGCATTGATGCAGATCAGTGACTACAGTGGTAGCCTGCGTACATGTGAACTCTACCACTTTTGGAGAGGAGACTCCCACTTTTAAGGTTCAAAATTATTTGAAAATGAGGGGGTGGGGGTTTTAGACATTTTCAGAAATCTACCTACTTGGAAACAGAGAAACAGATAAATTCCTTCTTTATGTTATATGAAAATAACAAATCTCCTACTTTGCAAGTGAAAATCTCCCACTTTGGCCTCATAAAGAGTTCACATGTATGAGCCTGAGTGAACTGGACTATAATGATCTAGTGAAGAAGTTTTTTATGTATGATAACAAATAACAGTTTAAACATGCACATTTTACCTTATAAAAAAAAAAAAAAATGCCACAAAATTTTCTCCTTGTTAAAGGCCCCAGGCCCTGTCCCCATTTTCAGAAAAAACAAAGAAAACAGATCCTGATGGACAAAGATATCAATCCTGTTTCCTTGTATATAATATGAGACCGAACGTGTTGCATTTTATAATATTTTCATGTCCTACTATTTAGGTTGGAAAAATTAAAAGCTGTATCTGTGGACTTGGATTGGATTAGCCGGCATTTTTGCCGATACTGCGCAGCGACATTTCTATCATTATAGCATAGGGGCACTTATGTGGTGCCCAGGGACTGAACCCGGCCAGTCCATTATACTGACACCGACGAGTCAGGCATAATGCTGTCCCCTTAGCCCAGAGTGTTAGGAGGGAAGCCCCTTCTACCAACTTTAAAGTCTTTGGTTTGACCCGGCTGGGGTTGAACCCACGACCTCCCGATCCGCAAGCCGATGCTCTACCACCTGAGCTATTGCGGCCGGTCTGTATCTGTGTTCTGGCTAATTTAGCAGTACAAAACTCCGGGTTATAGTACATATTCAAGCTACACTTGCTGCAGTAGTCAGCATATGTTTATGTCAATCCTAACAAAACCCTGATTGACCTGATAATTAACTGGTGTTTGAAATACAATGTTCATTATTTACATGTTTAAATTTTAATGGACCTGGTAGCACAATCTGAAAAGAGGTTTGATCCCAGGTCAAGAAATACCAAAGTTGTTAAAAAAGGTATTGGAATAGCTCAAGCTAATGCTCAAGCAAATGCAAGGGTAGTTCTACGACTGGTCTGCCCAAACATGCTGACATCCTTTTTATGAAAAGTTGACAAACTGAACATAACATGAGTTACATTTACCAAATTTTTTACCCTAAAAACATTTGTATAAAAAAATTGGCATTGAAACTTGTGCTTTTTTTTATTGGAGGTAGGACACCTCATTCATCAACCCACATATCATAATTGTCAGATATGATTAAACATAGCCATTTATCTGTTTAAAACAACAAATATCAGTTTACATCCAGTGGTAAGAGTGCTGAATATTTCTCAGTGCCATTGCAATGTTGCCAAATAAAACATCACACCAACCTATCACTGCCTGACAGTATCTGGACATAAGTGTTCTGAGGGTAGTGACATTGTAAAATTGAAGACCACGTGGAATATGCAGTCTTCGAAATTAACATCCAACAATTATGTGCCTATTCAGTTGTGAGAATCACTGACCCGAAACACATTTTACATGGCCGAAATTTGGTTTCAGAAACAACAACCTGATCCTTTTAAGTTTCTTTCTTAGTTATTGTCCCTAAATTGGGAGCACAATCCACACAAAATCCAATCCAACCAATTTTTAAGATCCAGAAGAAACACCCGTTGGGAAGCAAACTTTATAAAAATTCAAATGTCCACTCTTAAATTTAATTATCACAGGTTATCGAATGTGTTAATTTACAAAATTTGCAAGATTTTTGTGGCTAGATAATTATCTGTTAATAAAATGACATTCTATTTCTTTCATTCTTTAGAATAATTGTTGGATTAGAAACTGCTTTTCTGATATTGTCAAAATACTTTATTTCATAGTCTTCACATTATTTTTTGTTAAGGTATTAAAGTAAACTTATTTTTAATGAAACTATCTTGAAATAAAAAAATCATCAAACAGGGGTTTTTCTGCCTATTTGTATCGATAAAATGGTCCATTTTGGGAAAAATTTTGTGCACTTATTTTGTTAAATCAGTACATTTTATTATACCAATATACTTTACTAGTTAACATTTATAATTAGCATACCTTTAAAGGAAAATATTTTTTTCATTTAAATTATCTCTAATTTAAACATTTCAAAGGTCTTTGCTAATGTATGCAAATGTCATACATACAAATGCATGCAGAGTATGGTATCTCAATGTAGAATTTACATTTTCAGAAAATGTCAGACAGGAAAAATACCTGCAAAATTAAAAGATAAACAATAAAATTGATATGTGACGTTTTATTTAAAGGACTACACTCTGGATTCCCTTGATCAATTTTCAGCATTTGTTAACATTTTAAATAAAGAGAATTGTCCTTTTTTAAATCATAAATGTGTCTTTTGAAACAAGACTTTTCTGTTCCATATGCACGGATGCATTCAAATGGTTAAGAATATTTAGTGCATAAGATTCAATAAAAATTAAAAATTTATCAACATTTAGTGCCTTATCGCCATGGCATCATAAAATTACTAATAGTTTTTGTTCATAGATATCAGTACACTATGTGCTGGTGCCTTGATAAAAAACAACAGATTGGTGAAATGTAGATTTTATTGGCCACATAAATGATAAAAGCTGTAAATAAAATACAATGACAATTTTGCATAAAAGCATCTTAACAAGCCCTCTAAATGACATACTGTATTTAAGAAGAAACATCCTTGATTATCGTACCTTTTTGATAGTAAACTGAAAAACAAAATGAAAAGTGACCCCCACCCACATTTTCATGAGAAGTTCTTCAATTGATTCGGAGGCCATAAGCGATAACATACCAACTTGATAAAGACGACCCTCAGGCGAAAATATGGTAATGTGCCTATCAAAGCCAGCACTACTTCCACGCGACATTCTCCTCTATATTACTAATATTTTGGTTAAAGTGTATTTTTGCCGGCGATGTGATTTTGCTATTTTACTTGAAACGGAAGTTGTCTTTGTTGCTTAGACTGAAACCAAAAATATTACTAGTAAAACAACATGTTTTGGTACGAATCGCAAACCCGTCAGTATTATGTTTTGAGAATGAAGTCTGAGTGATTCCGAATGAAATCAACGGAAGTTTGCATTCCGCCACGAGTCGGTCAGATAGTATATCAATCAAGAAGACGTCGTAGCTGTCAAACAGAAGTACAGGTAAATAACATGCTTGTTGGCGTCGCCGAACCGTGTCTAATGATGCATTGTTTTATCGTAAGTGTTACAAGCTTTCTGGAGAATGAAACCTAGTGAGAAAAAGTCAGTGTTTTAGACAGTTTATTTCTAGCATATCTAGGCTTTCAAGCTCAGCTGCAAACTGAATTGTTCACTCTGTGTAACTATGTCAATGAGATATTGCTTGAGTTAAGTGATTTAAATGCATGTTTGTGGTGGATGGCAGTAAGTAGAAACTATGCATCAAGATGTCCATATGGTTGTGTTAATCGTGCTGGAAACTGTTTGTTTTTATTTAAATCATGAATTTATCTGTCATTTGTTTCGGTTACTTATCTTTATGTATATGTGTCATTATATGTATGCACAAGTTTTATTGTGATTTTTATATTTTGTTTTCGAACATTTAGGTGAAGTTTTCAATTACCTATGTTAACAAACTCTAATATTACTAGATATATATGTTACAGAGGGAGGCAGAGAGGCAAGTTTTTTATTTTACTTAAAGGTCGTATCTTACAGTTGGGACCAAAATTCATTCCTCAAATGACCAGATAGGTCATTGATACATGAAAAGATCTTGAATAATGCTGCTCACTGATGCCCTAGGATCAGTGTGAACTATGAAACATAATTTCATTTCTCATTGTAAACAAGTATTTCCTATCTGAACCTTGGTGAAGAGATAGCTATTTTAAGTAGAAAAACCATGTGACAACTAATTTTTGCGATTACATTGTATGGTCATCCGGGTTATCCGCTCTGATGTTAGCATCTGTTTTTAGCAGAGATCACAATCATGCATATTTATAAACTTGGAATAATTAAACTACGGTTTTTAGAGTGTTTTTAAAGTGATTCATACTATCTATCAATGTTCAAAACCATCTTTACTTAAACAAAAGTATGAGTTTATGCAGAAATGATGCCATAATCCCCCAAAGCAGTGGTAAGGTATTGTGAAGGAAAAGTAAGAAGGAAAAGAGTTTTAAAAGGATCTTTTAATCCTATGTAGACTTGTAGACTTAAAAAAGGGCATAACAAAATGTGAATAGACAGGCACTTGTGAGCAACAAAATTCACCATGAATGAAAAATAACATAATTGGAAAGAGTAATTATGGCTGTTTTGTTATTTCATATTTGTTTCATGAGTAAGTACCATACAAGAATACCGGCCGCAATAGCTCAGGTGGAAGAGCGTCTGCTTGCGGATCAGGAGGTCGCGGGTTCAAGCCACGGCCGGGTCAAATCAAAGACTTTAAAGTTGGTAGCAGTGGTTTCCCTCCTAACGCTCGGGGCTAAGGGGGCAGCATTACGCCTGACTCGTCGGTGTCAATATAATGGACCAGCTGGTTTCAGTCCCTGGGAACCTCATTAGTGCCCCTGTGCTTAAATGATAGAAATGTCGCTGCACAGTATTTGCAAAAATGCTGGCAAATCCCATCCCCATCCCATACAAGAATTGCTGTAATAGGATGACATCACCTTAGCCACTCCCCCAGTAATTTTTAATAATGTTAGATAATATACATTTTTGATTTGGGGAGATGACCTGTTTTTAGGGATACATGGAACAAAATGTCATTCCAACAGTACATCAATCAAATGAGTATTGCTCCTCATCTATCTCCAACAGTAAAGACACTGTGAATTTCATGTAAAGTTAAATAGCAGGTCTTGCCATTATAGTTTATACAGAGTTTCACTAAAGGCTTACACTACAAATAACATTTATCAATTGTTGTTCTCACTTGAAACTTCTTGAAAATTTACAACACTTACAGTTTATCAATGTGTTTATAAATAGGTGGCTGTCTATATTTGTGCTTATTTATTTCATTGCCGTAATTTTGATGTCGTAAATTGTACCATTTCCAGTAAGTGACTCAGTTGTGGCAAAATGAACAATTGGTAGAATGGCATCGAAGTGCAAAACTTTCATGGATAACTTAATCCCTAATCACAAAAGTTCAACTGAAAAAAAAACAACAACGACATTTGCTGTTTTCACCAACTCCTGAAACATGTCATGATGCTGACAGTGGTAAGTCATCAGTATGGATGTAGTTCATTTAAAAAAAAAGGATGAAAATAGAAGTACACAGTTCAATAAGAGTGATTGATTAGCTTAACAAAGAAAAGAAACCAAGGATGTTGAAAACACCCATTTCAGAAGAAATTGTTTACTGATTATAAATGAGTGATTTATACTAAGAAAGAGATTGTATTGTTTTTGTGTATCAAACATATTGAAGTAACCATTTTTACAAAACTAGTTGGATGAACAAGCTTCTGCACCTACAATTTAAATTCATGCCTGGCCCAACAAATTTCAAAATGGCCCCACATTTTCAAGGGTAGTTGGCCCAGCATTTAAAAAACGTCGGCAGATCACTGCAGTTAGTCTGTTGTGCAGTGTTCATTAGATCTACCGATGATTTGCTACCTTCTGTTTCGCTGCCCGTTAAGTTTCGCACCTCAGATTTTCACACCTAGATGTTTTGCTACACAGTTTAACAGCACATGTGTATAGTTGATGGTAGGCATTTTATGTGTAAACCAATTTGTTGAAAATAGAAAACAATAATGCAATAAACTTTTGGTATATGCATGTATTTACTTTGTTTGCACAAACCTGGTTCAATTTCCTTTTTAACATCTTAATATAAATTTACAAAACACGATGTATTTAGTTGCAAAAACATTTATGCAAAACTGAAAAGGAAAGTCGTGTAAAATTTCTAATCAAAATTATTAAATGTGGATTATCGTTCCCCACAGTTGGTAGGTATATGCTACTGTAGTTGACAAAAGTAACTCAACAGAATTAGCAATGAGCTATGTGATCTTTTTTGCTGAATAAAAATATATCAAAAATGATTTTAAAAATGAATTTATTTTAAATAACAATGTAAACATATAGCCAAATTACAATTAACTGTTACATATTGAATTAATAAAGTACGTTAGACACAATTAGCAAAATGATAAGCATACCAGCAGATTAGCAATTAATTTCACACCTTTAAACTTGTTTACCATCAATGATCACTGCCAATTGATAATTCTTCAAATGTGACAGTCCCTTAAAAACAGTAAGGCTATAGTATTCGTAGTTAAGTGACTTCCTTCATTTTTGCCTTAGCATACATACAAATATGTATGAAAGACAAACTGTTGTTATAAAACTTATTGTTCACAACTTTAACTATTATCTTGATTATGTATGCATGTGTTGTATAAGCATTAATTAAAGCATGTTTACAAGAAGGTATTTATTAAACAGTTGTTTCCTAAGATGACTTAAGACATCAAATGGCAGATCAATACATATCTCATTCATGAATAGATATCAGACTTAAAACATGCAGCAATTTTCTCAAGTTTTTATGCCTGATTTTACAATTATTTAAGAATAAAATGGTGTGTGGATATTATTTCTTGCTTTATTTAATCACATGGATGATGGATTTCTTACTTTATTTAATAATATGAGAATACAAAATACCTAAAGAAATATAAAAAAAGTACCTTTATTTGCTTTAGAGTGTTATTTTAGCAGTAATTTTACTAGCTTAAGAGAACGATAACTTAAAATCATGGGACAGATCATTGTCACTTAAATTAATCAGACAGTTGTCTGGTTCTATACAGGCAGTGGACAACTTTGCAAAGAATATTGTAAACATGGCAATCTTTTGTGTTTTTCAACCCCCCCCCCCCCCCCCCCCCCCCGCAACCCCGCAACCCCCACCCCACCCCCCATTGCAATTAATTATTCAAATAAAACATCATTGATTGGTTTATGCACTACATGGTCACACTACATTGTGGTACATGATTCTGCTCATTTTAAATTTGAAACAGGTTTAAGTATATATACTGGTAACATATATACTGGTAACACTATTGAATGCACCGGCTCCAGATAACTAAATACTGTTGGTGGGACGATAAACCCAATAAACATAAACACACTATTGAATGCCCATGGCCAAGTATTACAGTATCTAGATCATGGCTGAATGTGTCAATAAAAATGTGTGGACTCAACATGGAAGACTATTCTCTTATGGTGCTTCCTTCTACATGCAAAGGAAGCAAGACATAATTGCTAAAGATTCAGCAGAAAATCCAGATCTGACATTTAATCTCAATCTGCCTGTACACTTTTTCCTTTAGCTTGATCAATTAATACTTACTTTAGTCTTGGACCTGGTCGCACAAATGGTAGAGTGTTGGCTCCAGTTAAGGGGTGGCCTCGGGTTCAAACCCAGGCTGCGACATACCAAAGTTGTAAAAAATGGTAGTGCTGTAGCTTCCTTGCTAACGCTCAAGCAAATTTAAAGGTATTTCCATGACTGGTTAACCAGTGTCAGAATAATGTGACTGGCAGGTGTTTATGGCATGCTATACACAGGGAAGACAGCACCATATTTGCTTCAAGTGGACACCGTCTACAGATAACTGAAATACTGTTGGTGGGACGATAAACCCAATTAACAAACAAACTTAAGTTAGTACCTATGTTTCTATTACTGAATTGTAGCAGTAGTTCAGTGTAGCATATCATAAGGTCAATCATAAGTGGCTGCTTTGCTGAAGCAAAAAATCAAACATTTAATCTGAAGAGGTCTTGTCACATAAGTAAACATTAAGGGCTCTTGACTTTTAAGAAATATTATATCTTCAAAATCACAAACTCAGATAGTCAGTCAGTCTTGTGTTTGCTGTATTTAAGAATACAATAGACCTGGTTTGTTACTTGAAAAAGACAACTAAAAACTAAGACAAGGTCGGAATTGTCCAGGCTTAAGAAAGACTTGTAATATGTCTAGTGAACTTTGCATGTAGTTGTAGGCAAACTATGTTCTGTTTAAACATAAAGCAAGTTAAGTGTTAACGTTAATTGTCTAACTATTTGAAAGAGTTCATGCCTTCAGAGACAATTACGTTGTGGATTTTTTGTGTCCAATTACTTAATGAGTAAAGATAGGGACTTATTTCACAATAGTGCAGAGTGGATGTACATGTATGAATGGCTTTAACAATGTAGGTAATTTGAAGTAATGCTATACTTGGTTTAGACACTTTATTGAATGTGTTGTTTTTTGTACATACTAATTTCACAATGTCCTAGTTAATGTTTACCATTATTAAACTCTTAGAAAACAGTTTAAAGTCGACAGATTTTATGTTAATTTACTTAATTGATTGTTCATATTGTGAAAACTTTTTTATGGCTCGGAATAGGTTATATTTAAAGCAGACACCGCTATTTAAAATTGATGAGATTATTGCAAACATATTTTTTGTTTGCTTTTTTAAGTGTATGCGTTTGCATTTCATTTATTATATATTACTAAAATATGTTTTTATTTTATCATCAGCCTCAGGGTCTGTCATTAATAAATCAAATTTATGTATACTATTTTAGTATTTTTATAATTCATTATATAATATATTTATGCCCATTTTGTGTGATTATTTATTAACTGTACTTAGAATTGTAAATATAAAATTTATCAACCCATTGTATAAACATCTGGAACAACCCTTGTGTTTGCATGTTATTGGAAAGTGATAAACTTGAACACATGGTACAACTGCCAACATATGGTTTAATTGTTGGCCATTTACGCTTTGCCTGCTAAGTACAAATCAATTGGGATTAGGCAAAAATAGTACATTCTGTTCAGCCAGCATGAGCTGGGAACTGTCTGTTTAGGATCCATGCTTCTTGCAGCTAACTTTCTAGCAGTATGTCTTGTCAATTTCTGGTGTATTCTAATTTGTAATTGTAGCAGGTTATGGATTTACTGTTAAAATAATATTGAAGTGTATGTACTATGCATCAGTTCAAATATCATACATGATATTTTGGGTAAAAGTTAAACACGTAAAAATTGTAAAAGAAATAAAAAGAGCTTCCCTTTAATTTTGTTCAGTTGATGAAAACGAACCAGTATTGTTCTTGACCATTCTAAGCCAGTAACTATTGGGTTTACTCTATTTTATGTAATGTCTCACCTCATTTTTGTGTTAGTGTAACTTTTACATTTGACAGGCATGTGAATAATTTTTCTAAGGCTTTTTCAAATTATAATGGTAGTACCCGACAGTTTAGACCAAATATTTTTTTCTCAAAAAACAAAATAAATCATTGTTACTTGAAAAGATTCTGCAAAATTAATGATGAAGCATAAATTCTCACTTGTCATTGCAAACAGCTATTTCCTATCTGAGCCACCCTACACATTTAGGTATCTTTAAACCAAGGAAACCATGTGGCCACTTATTTTGAGATCATAATTTTACATGAACATCTGGGTAGTCAGCCCTGATGTTGATATCAATTTTTAACTGAAATCCCCCATCATGCTTATTTAAAGATTTGGAAATAATAGACATTTTAATTGATATATTTCATGATTTATTCTATATTTGTATTAGATATAGACAAACTGTTGGACACCACCTTTATTTTATATGGAAATTTTTCAAATGCCTCTGCTGTCAAATTAAATAAAAAAACATTCATTTTTTTTCTCATGTTACACTACACCTTCAATTTATGCATTGATCAAGCTTAGTTAAAATACTGGAGAGCCAGATCGTGCTGTGAGATGAGGATCTACACTTTTTGCTGTTGACTTTCTGCAAGATTATCTCGTCATTACAAGTTATTAGAAGAGATAAACAATTTTTAAGGGTTAATCAATGCAAAGAAGTTCCAGCCAACCTTCGGTGTGCCAGTGGTTCTACCCTGCCATAAATCTGAGATCTTTGTCTACCAATAATTGTGTCAGTAGTATAACAAAAACAGAAACAGATCATGCAGTGTGAGCAGTTGTACCATGAACATATGTGTAATCTTGACACTTGGCTATCAGCAGGCAGATCATTACCTTGTCAAGCTACAATGATCTCTTTGTATTATTGATTAAGCTATGGAATATGACTAATTGACAGTATTTTTAATTTAAATGTTTTAAATCACCCTTTTGAAAACCATTTTTTAAGCTTGATACCAAACTAAGACCTGACTGAAGCCAGTGTTAACTACCTTACATATATTTATAAATGTATAAATATAAATGTATAAAGTTATTTATCTTCCATTATTGAAAGCTACCTGATGGCAATGTACATGATTGAAATAATAATAATACAATCGCTCAACCAGAAAGTTACCAACTTAAATGACCTGGGGAGTTTTAGCTCACCTGAGCATGTGCTCAAGGTGAGCTTTTCTGATAGCCCTTCGTCTGGCATATGGTTTCAACAATTTTGCTTGTGAGCATGCTTGAGGCTACAGTTTTTATCCAATTTAAATCAAACTTGGTCAGAACGTTGTGCATTAAGTCTTGGATGAATTCGTTATTGGGTCACCTGGGGGCCAAAAACTAAAACAAAAGTTCAAATTTTAGGAAAACCTTTTGAACACGCTGGAAACAACATTTTTAAGCCAAACTTCCCTAAACCTGGTCAGAATGTTTGTCTGCATAAAACCTTGAATGAGTTTTTTTATTGGGTCACCTGGGGTCAAAAACTAGGACAACAGTTAAAATTTTAGGAAAACCTTGTGAACACTATAAAGACCACATTTATTAGCCCAATCTTCACCATACTTGGTCAGAATGTTTGTCTGCATGTAATTTTGAATGATTTCGTAACTTGGTCACATCTGATGAAAAAGTACCTGTAGGTCGCCAGGTCAAATCTTAGGAAAAAGCTTGTTTACACACTAGGGGCCACTTTTATGTTTTTTTGACCACTGCTTTTATACTTAACCCTGGCACATATTGGATGTATCTTAATGAAACTGAAAATTGGTATGTAAGGATTTTGGCAACCCTACTGTCTAGGTAACATTTTGGGATTATCTTTCCTTCTTTATAACAAGAGTGACATGTATATAGGGGGCTCCCATGGTCGAGCGTTGCTGACTTGTAACTACTTACCCCCACAGCATAGGCTTGATTCCAAGTATGGGCAAGAACTTTCATATGGGGAGGTTTTCCAGCTTACCTGCTTTGTGCCGGGGGTTCTACCCAGACATTAGTCTGGGAGTCTCTCTCCACCAATAATTAGGTGGACGTTACCAATATGACCAAAAATGTGACAGTGCAAGGTAATGAAAACAAAAAACAGCAAGAAAAAAACAAGTTTATTGCTGTATTTTTAATTTGTACTTGGGTTATCTTTTTCACGTTCTCAATAGTATTGACTTGTTATCTTACAATGTCATGCATTTACATTCAGAATAAAGATAAAGTTGTTATCAACACCATTATGATAGCACAGTTACAGTTCAAACAACTGACATACCTTCAGCACAGTGGGAGGGATAAGCCATGAGATGGGGAATCAATACTAGGTAATGTCAATGTCATAAAAGAAACATTGCTCAAAGCTTAATCCAGATCCGACAGTAAGTTTTCTGTTATTTATAGAATTTTCTTTCTGTATAACATTTGTTGGTTTTGTTTTTGTAGTTTTTGTTGGGTATGGTATGTAAAAAAGCTCAGAGCCAAATATGTAATATTTACATGGTGTATAAATGTCTTGTGAGTATAACAAGACCAGTGAATGACAACATGTGGTAGTTCTTTCAGTGTAAAAGGCAGTTAATATGATTACCTTTTGTTGTTCATTCCAGAGCCCTGTGCCAAGCAGGGGCTTGTTGTGCTGCACTAATTGTCATCAATTTTGTGGCTCCTTGCATTGTGGGTAAAGAGACAACCATGGAGGGAGCTGTGCAAGATTCGTACATGGACTTTTGGGTAGTGCGGTTGGCCCTCAACCTTCTAGGCTATGCCACCATTTTTGTCCCCGGCTACATGCTCATTCGCTACTTCAGGAAGGTTAGGTACGACGAAACAGCAGGTAAGTTGCAAACTTACAGATCATTGGTAATTAAGTCTTACATTTGTCAATGTATTATTGAGTCATACATTTGTAAATGTATCATTTGTTAATTTATTTGAATCAAAGTATTTTTAATAGAATTTTTCCTGCTTTTATGTAAAGCTTTATTTAATAACTCACAAGTACATCTTCTTGAAAGGATTGTGTTAGACTACGGTAGTTCTACAGAGAAAATTGTTGAGTACAAACAAAATTGTGTTTGGATATGGACTGAAAGGCTAACTATAAAATGCTTGATGTAATATTGATCTCTGCATAAGTCCTATAACAATAGGTAATATTTTGTTTCACTATTTCCTGTAGTTAACCAAATATTTCATCTTAAAGAAAGAAAAGGCAAACTAGACTAGAGTCAAATATATAACGTTACCCTCAGCAGATGAACAGAATACACTAAATTATGATCAGCAGATGGGACAGATTACACAGAATTATGATTCTTCTTTGTTAAATGAGTTAACTAAGTTTTATTCAAAAGGTGTAAAAGAACAGTCTTTAAGAATTATTTTGTAAATGGTCAATTTATTTCCACAGGTCCAGGATTCTTCCAGCAATTGGCTAAACTATGTGTATTTGGGAAGGAGAATGAGATAATAGAAAATGGGAATGGAAAGAGCAGTCCTGAGGACTTGCGTCGCAGTTTCCTTGTGCTTAGTATTCTGTTTTCCTCGGTCTACAGGGCTCCTACCTTACCTGGGGCATACTGCAGGAACGTATCATGACATTTGAGTATGGTAAAACTGATACAACACGTGGTGAGTTTTTCAAAAACTCCCAATTTCTTGTATTCATCAACAGAATTTTAGCCTTTATTATCGGCCTTATCGTCCTCTTTACAAAGAAGCAGCCCAACCACACTGCCCCACTGTATAAATATTCCTACAGTTCTTTCTCCAACATCATGAGCAGCTGGTGTCAGTACGAGGCTCTCAAGTTTGTTAGCTTTCCAACACAAGTCCTTGCCAAAGCTTCTAAAGTAATTCCAGTGATGCTGATGGGAAGGTTGTATCTCGCAAGACGTATGAGTATCATGAGTACTTCACAGCTGGTCTCATTTCTGTTGGCGTGGGGTTGTTTCTGCTGACCAGTGGAGACACAACTAGGAACAGTGAGAAAGTGACAACAGTGTCTGGCATCATTATGTTAGTGGGCTACATGTGCTTTGATAGCTTCACGTCCAACTGGCAAGGAGAGTTGTTTCGCCAATACAAGATGTCCTCCATCCAAATGATGGTGGGAGTGAACATGTTTTCGTGTCTCCTGACATTTGTGTCTCTCATTGAGCAAGGTGGCTTTGTAGAATGTATCGCCTTCATACTGAATTACCCAGGGTTCATGGTTCATGCAGTGATCCTGAGCATTTGCTCTGCCAGCGGACAGCTGTTTATCTTCTACACAATAGAAAAGTTTGGTGCTGTTACTTTCACCATCATTATGACCCTTCGACAGGCATTTGCCATACTGTTGTCCTGCATCATCTACGGCCACCCACTGACTGCCCTGGGCTATGTAGGTGTGATGGTTGTATTCCTGGCATTGTTTCTACGCATCTATGCCAACCAGAGAGCTCGAGCCCTTCGGCTGGCACGAGAGGCTTCAGAGCGATCATCCTCAAATGTCTAATGTATTTTTGTCTAGTTATTTGCTGTAGAAGAAAAGTTTACAAAAGAATATAAACACAAAACTATATTTTATATTACATTGTTTGTGCACAAGTATCAGCATGTTTAAGCTTTAGCAGCAATGAGATTTGTAGAACAACTTGTTTTACTATAGCCTTCACATCATTTTTTTGTGATTAGGTTATAGTAGTTAATTTATGTTTTTCAACAAATGTTTATTGGAATATCGCCCTAAAGGTTTTGGTGTAATTCAAACCATATCAATAAAAGGATGCCAGTTCATTCATCATACAAAGATATAATTTGGTGTTTATTCTTAGGCAACCAAAGTATTCTAAATCAAATTAACATCATCCTTTTATATGTTCTCAATAACATTTTTTGTTTCACTTGAAGCTTGAATTTCTTTATATAAAAAAAAACATCCTTGAAATTTCTTTTTTCATCATCAGAGATATTTTTATATAAATTGAAAGTCAATTATAAAATTCATCTTTTTCTCTAGGGAGTGCGCTGGGCATATTAGTAGAGTCGCCGATTTGTAACTCCTGTGACTTCTTAGCCTCCCAACCTGTGGGTTCAAATCCTATTATAGGCGAAGGACTTAATGTGAGAATGTCTTCCAGCTGACCTGCGTTGTGCTGGTGGTTCTACCCAGGCGTTTGTCTGGGGTCTTTCTCCACCAAAACAGAAAGTTTTAGTACGTGTATTATGAATATTAAACAGAACAACAATATTGTAAATAGTTCTGCCCGAGGACTTGCATTAATTGATTGTTAATGGTATGCAGATTGAGCCTAGAGCCCTCCAATCTTGAATTCATGTAAAGAAAACTGTTGACCGTGAAGGTTGTTAGGCATGTGATAGGTATGAATATAACATGTTTATTTAAGAAATATTATATAAATATATTTATCCCATTGGGTTTGGCTAGCAGAGGACTGATCACCATGACAACTTATTACATTGGTGTCTGCACTTTGTTGTGATATTGTTAAATTGAAATATAGAATCTCAGATTTTTTCATAATATATTTGTTTTGTAAATATATGTTGGTGTTAGAAGTTTTAATTTGTAGATAATGAAAATGTTAAATACTGGTAGTTTTAATTTTTCAATGAAGCACCAGTCTTAAGGTAGCTTCTGCGGCCATTCATTAGAACTTTAAACTCATCATTGTTTTTAAATTGTAAATTTTGATTTTATTTTTAAAATACATTACAATTAAAAGTATTTTTTAATAGTTTTTAAAATAGTGTAACTTTTTCCCAGTCATTTCTTTTGGTCCAATTCATTTTTTTAATTGAAGGATTGAATCACAGACTTGCAACTCTTACTTCTTAGCAAGTCATTGTTTGGGTTTGAGTCCTGGTAGGACGTACTATGTGGCAGTTTTCTGGGGTCCTCTATCATTATGTCCTTCACTGTGTTACAGGAATTATTGTGCAGCTGCAATGTTTTTCTTAAACCAAACCTTGTTGTCATTCAAATAAAATGTTCATTGTCACAACCACATCTTACAGGTCATAAGTCACAGCATAGATCTATATATTTTTGAGAGAATTGGTTACTAGTCCCTCTCAATGAACAGTATGATATATACTGTTCATGCAGAGGTCACATAATGATGCTTTAAAAAAACAATTGACAAAACCATACTCTGTCATGTATTATTGTTGTTTTTCCTAATTCTATTTGCTGTAATTTGTATTTAGTATTAATTTCCACTGTTCCTAGTTTATCTTTTCATCAAATTATAACAAAAGCCAAATATATAATTGCCCATAATATATAATTATGACCTCTGTCTCTTAAACCAGCATTCATGATTTGTGTGTAGTCAGGTCATTCAATCTAAAGTGGTTAATATTAACCTGTTAGCCTGTTAAGTATTACTTGATCAGATCATGTTAAATGTGTACAAACATGTAACTTTTGACACTGCCAAGCACATAATTTTAAGGCTTATACAAATAGTGTAGCCCCATATCAGGCAGCTCCCACTCTGATCAGGATTTGCTGCTTAGTCTTTAGCAATATGCCTTGTTACCAATGCATATTGACAAAGGACTGAGAACTAGGTTTGGGTAATAAATGTAGCGGGCTGACAGATTATGCTATTACCCACTAACTAGCTGTGTCTGGATTTGGATTAACAACTCTCTTGCATATTTCGATTATTGCACATGTTGTATTTTGCATAGCTGGACTTTAAGGCCATAATATCTCATGATTGAACAATGTTTTTTCAATGTCCTTAAGTTTTAAATGATCTTAAAATGAACTGGGGTCATTATGAGTTACAGACCAGTGCTCGACTGACTGCACCACTGAGCCTGGTAACATGCATATTTTTGTTGTCAATAAATCTGTTATGATTTTGACATGTTTATCCTGTTGCTAATTATTTAGGATTTAAGTCGAGCCCTGTGAAAGGTCAGTTGCTATGTTTTAGTCAGTCTGCTAAGCATTACTTTGCTTCTAATTCTTCAAATTCAACTGTCTGTCCAGAAATATTATGGCTTGAAAGTACCGGTATTTCATTTCAGTGTCAATTTAAAAACAAGAATACAATAACCCCCCTCCCCCAAAAAAAGTATTAGATGATGTCTGTAGATAGTATTATTATTCATCAGATATTTCACAACTGTGTAAATGTGGTGCATACCCTTGACAAGAATCTCATTTCTATTAATTTATCTGATGAATTCTCTTACTATAACATACTATGTCATTGGTGAATATAATTTATTAATTTTACTCTTATATTATTCTCTTTTTTTTCTAAATTTGATTTATATTCCTTATTTTTGTTGATTTTGTTAATTCTGGCACCAAAATAGACAAAACTTTGGTTGTAGGTTGCCAAGATTTTAATGTGATACATTTCTATGTATTATTTTGCTTCTCAAGCTGCAAAGGTACAAACATTTGAAAAACCTCAGTATTTGGTTGGCCTATTGTTCTGTTAAATATTGTAAATGTGCATAAGGAGTGATTATTTGAATATTAAAAATATGCAGGAAGAATGATTGTATTAGTATGTTACTTTGTATTTTAATTTTTGTTACCTGCATTTGTTTATGTTTGGGTGTGTTTATTTTGGACCAAACATTAATCAGGTCACCTATTGCCAAGAAATTTATTACCTGAATTTGCAAAATCATTCCTATTTTAATGTGGGGTGAAACATATGGCAAAATATCCTGTTAAAAGGCCCTTAGGCCAGTCTCATTTATAAAAAAATGTTGTTTGTCTTTTTTTGGTGTGTTAAAATATCAGCTTCCAAAATCTATCTTTCTCAACTAAAAATCTTTTGTTTCCGTCATCTACTGTCCAATTAGTGATGAGTTGTTGCAGGTGCTACGTGTGTACTGTGTACTGTGACCAATGAATGTAAAAATTGGACATTGATCTATTATACATTGTAAAGGCCAGTAAAAAATCAATTGTGTGGCTATGGGACATTATTGGTGCTTAGCACGGTACAAAAGTCATATATCAAACTCTTACTCATTGGCTAACAACTTCCTGCAGTGGAATGAATGGAATAATATATTAATAACCAATTTAAGGGTGAATGGCAAACTAAAATATTTGAACCAAAGTTATTTGTGGGACCGAATGCCTTGGCTGGCACTCTTACCCTAATTTTTTGAGAACTCATTCTTACACTCGGCCAGGGTGTCTTGCTATTGTCCTTGCAAGGGGGATCATCCGCCGAGCCATTGCATGAAAGTTTTAATCTGATTCACTGAACAGAGTTGAGTAGAGAGTAGATTTTACAAACAATCGATCACTCTGTTTTTAAACCAAGCTAAGAGTATATAAAAATACACCGTATATAGTTTAAGTAACTGGAATGCCAGTAGATTACACATCCTTAGTTTCTGTTGCTAGGTTCTTACAATTTTTTTATTAAACTGCTTCCCAATTATCTGTAATCAACTGGGTCGAATCAGTCCATTAAGAAATGCAAGTGAGAGTTCCTAAAAATATTTACCTGCTTTTATTTCATTCATTTATGTTCATTAATGAGAATACTAAGGTTTGGTAATTTTATTTGTAAATTTGTAATCTACATCATGCTTTAACATTTAGTTGTGATAGATGTATCATTAAAACCATGTACAAACATTATAAACAATTGTATATACTTGTTTATACATATTTAGTGAATTATGTGGGAGAACAAATAAAGAAAAAAGCCAAATATTGTCTATCTTTTATTCAATCAAGACAAACAAGGTACCATAAAGCTTGGCTTTTATAACTGCAACATGTTTTACATTTATAACTGAAATAAGCAAGGTAATTAATGACCCCACACAAGAAGGGTGATTTGCATAAAATTAATCTTATCATCATTTCTATCGAACATAATTTGTTTACACACCACCCCATTGAAGTCTGACTATTCTAATGTCTCAACATTTCTACCTTACATAATTTCTTTACACACCACCCCAATCAAGTTTGACTATTATAATGTATCAACATTTCTACCTAACATTATTTCTTTACTCACCACCCCGTTCAAGTTGGACTATTATATGTGTAGGGGTTTGTGAGGGGCAAATCGTTAATATTCACATACACGTCCCTCTTTATGGGTACAGGTAAAGTTGAAGGAACCAATGGATTCTCCACAAGGAATTAAAAAACGGGCTATATCTAAGTTAACACAAACTGCTGCTTGTTGCTTTGCTTATATTTGAATCTTCACAAACTAGTTGTGCTATATATAGTTGTGTTTAAAATAGCAAATGGTTGCAAAAAAAAGTTTCCAGCAAGGTTTCCAAAGTTTTACAATCGATATATTATGGTATAAAGCCATTTATGGAAAGCGACCATACTCCGGGCGGCCACGTTTTTTTACCAATTCTCTTTACCTATTGGTATAATTTTTTTTTTTTTTAAATATGTCTTACGAACAACATAAATAACACTACACTGAAGTTCTGTTAAGCTTGACTTAATACCGTATTCACTCGTGTAATCGCCGCACTTTTTTACCCGATTTGATCGTTAATGAGTTGAGGGTGCGGCCATTCTATAGGTGTAAGGCCTTGGAACATTTTTTCTAGAACGATTCTGCCGATTTTTGGGACGCCATGCGTCTAGATTAGCTCTCTAAGTAGGAGGTTGACAGACGATATGAACGCGATAGCACCGTTCTATGCTTTTGTCTAACCAATGTGAACATATTCCATAATTTATAAATGACTTCCTTCTTTTATCTCTTGTATCATATTTCTGAATGTTTGCATCATCAAACAATTTCACCCAGCTGTCATGTGCACACTACCATGCAGATCAAAGGATTTAATAGTATAGCCGATAAAACAACACAGCTTTGATACGAGGCGACAATCTCCTTGACGAGGTGAAAATGAACAGGAGCATCGACCAGTCATGCTGTCTCAACAAAAGGGTTAATTGGTAAACTGTGACTGTATTTTTGACACGTTGCGAATGTATCTAGTCTCAGTCGCACTGCTATCCTGTAGCTCGTGGCGGCATGAAATTAATTTCTTTGATCTACGTCACCAAGTCTGGTATGACAGTACACGATATATCGGGGAACAGTGCATGGAGAAATGTAATCGGCAGCTGCTTATAAAAACACATCGTTCACTCCCTCACTGTCAAACTGCTCCGATCGATATCACCTTGACAACAGCTTATCTCAGAGTCAGTCACTTGACCTGTGTAATGAGGCAAGTCTACACAGAAACGCCAAGTTAATTACAGCTTGGTGTATTTAGCAGACTGAAGTTGAAAGTTTGTTTAAGTGTTTACTGACGGATAATAAGCTGTGTTTGCGGTCATTTTGGGGGTGCGGCCATTACATTGAATTAGGATTTTTTCTTCAAATTTTGCGGTCATTTTGGGGGTGCGGCCATTACACGGGTGCGACCATTACACGAGTGAATACGGTACATACCTGTATTCACTAATCATACACCCTTCCACATCGTTAGTTAATGTTGCTATCTGCTCACAACTACCTTTAAATGGAGATGCAAAACTGCAAACTACACTTTTACACCATTACCAGATACAGTGTGTTAAGTTTTTTTCTAACAATATAAATGTATGTATATTCTCTGTCGATAACCTTATAAATATATAGCTATTGATTTGATATCACATTTGTAAATAAAGGTATTTTAAAGGGATTGCAGAATATTCAATACATTTCAAACGGCTCTCAAAACATCACCCATCTGTGGCTACCACTGTCCCATCACCTCTTTTTATTTCTTTAGACTCATGAACCACTGCCTGCCTTGCTTCAAGCAGTTTCAATAGCTCAGCAGATGGTTCCCAGCATTCTTTCTTGATGCACATGAACAGATGAGAGTTGATAAAGTTGGCCTGGCCCTGCACAAACTCATATGGCACATGCCATCCATGCTGGGACTCCACGGTCAGGCTGTCATAACAAGCTGGCATCTGGGAAATGCAAGTCTTTATTTTTATATCTGGTTATTTTGAAAAGGAGTATTGCTGTTAATGGAGTGGTTATGTAAATAGCTAAATGGTAACTGCACTACTGAACTGTACCAATGTTTTTTGAACAATTTCAATTAGAACTTCAGGACTTCATACACAAGCAAACCAACATCGTGTGTCCTTACTTCTTAGAATATAGAAAGTCTCCAATACAGGGGCAGATCCAGAAAATTTTGGTGGTAGAAGGTGGGGTATGAAGCAAGATCCATTCAACTTTATCGCAGTAAATACTAAACATATATACACATACCCAAACTTCGACCTTAGCAGAGAGCAGACAAAATTTCCATTAAAAACTTAGTACGCTCACAAATATGTGTTTTCACAACTACTCTTTTACCTGGTGGGGGGAAGATACATCCCCCATTCCTGCTCCAATATGAAGCTGCATTAATTTAATCAGTTTGTACACAAACAACATTATTCCTCTACAAGGCCACAGCTTAAAATAGGCAATATTACTAAATGAATCAAAAGCATTTTGGTTGGCTGTTCTCTGGTGGCATATGAGTCCCAACAATTAATAAAAACCATAAAGAGAGATCGACCACTGAACATAATTACTTGCACATGTACTATGCAAAACAAAAATGATGTATGATTTCATGTAAACAAAAAAGAATTATGCAATCCCTACTATAAAAGATTTCTCATCTTTAAAGGATATATATGTTTATTTTAATTAAAGATCTGACCTGCATTTATATTGTTTTTATCCTGTAAATATCTCAGAAAAGTATTGCTTTTATCATTGAAATAATGCTGTGAAGTCATTTGCCATATATGATGCCATATATTCTTGATGTTTTTAAACAAATAACAAAATGTTAACACTAAAAACTCATAATTGATGATATATATCTCTCGCATTAATACTTGTTTAACTGATGGTTAAACTAAGTTGTGTTTTGAAGTTTCTTTATATCCTAATGCAGTCATTCTGGTAAAAAAGACATGCTTAAACAGGTAATAAAAAGTTACTTTATGCCTGTTAGTGGAATATGAAAAACTGTAGCTAAAGGGGTGACAATCTGATTGTTGTCATCAGTTCAAATGTCATAACCTCTGGCCAACAAGTTTTGACATTTTCACAGGCATGAAGAAACTGCATCCAAACAACTGCCAACTAAACATTATAACACATTGAATCAAACAAAGCTCTTAACACAGTTTACCTGAATGGTATTATTCTTGGAGTTATCCGTATACAGAATCTGCCTGTAGCTCTGCCAGCGTTTGAAGATAAACTGTTGTTGGTTGTCCAGCTTGGCTTTGTGGTCCCTAAAGTTATCATCGCTGATCACATGGGTGTCAGGGCCACTGTGAAATGCTGCCAGCAGTAGGAAAAGGTCATCTGCAGACCTGCCAAATGATACAGCAACAGTTTGTTTAAGGGTCTGCTACCTTTTAAGTTCCAGAAGTACTGTGTGTTCAATCATTTTGTCAACATGCCCTATAGATAATGCCATTATTTTTGTACATCAGTCAGAAGCTGTCATTCCTATATGGAAATTTCTGGAAATGTCTATGAAGAACCAATGCCAAAAGCACAAAAAACTAACATTATGAAGTCATAAGTGGTATATCTTGAGATATCCAATTTATACAATTAACAATAATCTGGTAGAGTATATAGTGAATATGCAATTAAAGTGATAAAGAACTATACAGTCGACCTTTGGTTATTTAAGTCGTTGGGACCGCCGACTAACATCGAACAATGCATATGTTGGAATAATCCAAATTGCCTTCACTTACAAAATTTTCCGTCTAGGAGTCTGCCATTTTGAATAATGCAATTACTTTATATGCGAGAAACAATGTATCTACCATAATACTTTTAACAGTGAAACATAAGAAAACTTAATTGTAGGAAAAAATATGAATGATAGAATAAGCATTATGTTTTCTTTTCTTTTTTTTTTCAAACCATATCAAATCAAAATTTATGTATAAATATTGCCGTATAGATGTGATTGTCATATAGATGTGAACATATTACCATTGTCAAAAACTGCAACATACTTTAATTTTATAAAAAAAATTTATAAGCACAAGCAAGAAAAAATAGGGACCAACCAATGACTTCGAATAATGTCTTGGCGCTTGACAACCCGTGTTTGAAAAACCAAGGTCTGACTGTACATGAAACGCTCTTTGGTAATGGTGTCCCATCAATGATGTCATAACAGCCATTTGGTAGAAAATGCCACACATTTCCAAACACATCGACTTTATGTCTTATCAAAAGCAGCACATTTATAACTCGGGATTAACACAAAAGTACCGGACCTGGTAGTGCAATCAGTAGAGCATCAGCTACAGGTTAATGAGGCCCTGGGTTCGATCCCGAGCCGAGACATTCCAAAGTCATTAAAAATGGTAGTGGTGTAGCTCCATTGCTAACACTCAAACAAATATAAGGGCAGTTCCACGACTGGTTGGCCCGGAGTCAGGATAATGTGACTGGGTGTGGTATCATGCCAGGTGTTCACTGCATGCTATACACAGTAAAGGCAGCACTATATCTGCTTCAAATGAACACGGTCTCCAGATAACTGAAATTGGGATGATAAACCCAATAAACAAACAATAAACAAATAACACTGCGAGTCACCATGAAAGTTTGATAATGAGTTTCTGTTCATATCAAACTCATTAACTTACATAGTGAAAATATTATACTGCCAGTATATAGACTCTTTGATATGAAGTTGTTAAACCTTATTATGCTATAAGTTTAAAACAAGTCTAAAGCCTTAGAATGTAGTTGAAAGCAAAAACATAAGAAATTGTATGAGTTAAAAAACAACAACTGGCAAAGCAGTAGGGTAATATTGTCCTGGGTCGTCTGTGCATGTGTCATGTTGTCTATAGAAAACAGAAAATAGGATAAGCTAAAAGTTTTCACATTTACAAGCTGTTGCTATTAAACCATCCTAGGGACAAGAAAAAAAAATGCACATACATGACCATGTCAATAAAGAATCCCTGTAAATGTTAAAGGAGGTATCCGACAGTTTGTCTTCACCTGGATTGGGGGAGTTGTGGCATAATTTCTGCAAAAAGTCAAACTTATGTCAAACACAAGACAATTTTGAACATGTCTTAATTATTAGACAGTAGAAATCGTGAACTAAATCAATTTACGTGCTCAATCTTTTTAAAGCTATAAATATGCATGATTGTGATTTCTAAAAATAGACAGCGACGTCACAGCGGATTACCAAAATGATTATATAATGTTAAGGATCATGTGGTTTTCAATGTTTAAAAATAGCTAACCATGCAGTGTGGCTTAGATAAGAAATACCTATAATTTTCAGGCAACAACAAATTATTTGGTTGTGATATAAAAAAAATCTGGTCCAAACTGTTGGATACCACCTTTAAAGACTGCATATGACTTTCAACATCATAACTGACATAGATCATCATTTTACAACATGGAACATATTGACTACCATGCAGTCTCAACTACATAAAGGACTGAATAATGGTCTATTATTCTTAGCTTCCACGAAATCAATATTTCTGTATAAAGCTTGGACTTTTTTTCATTTTAAATTATTAATAGAAAAAAGCATTTGGTAGCAGCTGTCACATATAAGATCAAGCTCTAGTTGCTTTGAATTTTAAACTTCTAAACCTTGGGAAATAAGTCGTTTGTTTAGTTTATTGGGTTTATCATCATATCAACAGTATTTCAGTTATCTTGAGATGGTGTCCACTTGAAGCAGATATAGTGCTGCCTTCACTGTGTATAGCATGTTGTGAATACCTGGCTGATGCTATACTGATTGTGCTACCAGGTCCAGTTCTATGTTAGTGTATTAATGTATATGTATTTAAAGTCATTAAAATCCACTCACTCTTGTTCAATGTCATAAAATGTTGCCATGGACAAGACCTGACTGATGTCCCTGCGACTCTTATTCTTCAGCATGTAGGATTTCTTGATTACCAGAATTCTTGCATTGGGCTTCATTTGCTTTAATCTGGACAGCAGCTGAAACGATTTGAAAATTCAACTGATCATGACATTTTTTTTGGTCATTTATTAGAAAATACCCAGTAATGATTTTAACAGTATTATTGATAAAATAGATTTTTGTAAGATGTGCCATATAGTATCCAATACACTTTCACAATAGGATTAATTCTACCTCTGAGTTATTGTCAGCTGATTATTGTTTCAACAGCTACATAAGTCATGTGACAGTGTCATGGTGAGAAAAGGTTGGGGGAGAAGTGGTGCATGGTGATATAGTACCACAGAGTGATTGGAGTCGGAAACTAAAATTTAGCATAGAGTTAAAAAAACCTACTGAAAAAACCCCACCCCACAGCAAGTGAAAATATTTCTACAAGATGTTAACCTGTTTCAATCCCTCCAGACGTCTCTGATGGAAAATATTTAAGCCATCCACCACAAAGTCGAATCTCCGCTGCCTTTGGAGGAATGTTCTGAAGTTTGCAAGCTCCTCTGGGGTTGTGTTCTTGTAGACGTGCTGGCGGCCATATGCTGCCTCCTCCAAGTTGTCAGCCATGTCTTGGAACTGAGACATACTGATGAAGGACCCTGGCAGCTTCTCCCCGCACCCGTGACACACACCCCTGGAAATATATCACTATATGACACACCCCTGGAAATATATATCACCATATGACACACACCTCTGGAAATATATCACTATACGACACCCCTTTTCAGGCAATACATCACCATGACAAACATCCTTGGAAATAAATCACCATATGACACCCCACCCACCCTAGAATTACATTGCCATATGACACACACCCCTGGAAATATATCACCATATGACACACACCTCCTGGGGAAAAATTAACCACATGTCACACAACCCAAGGCAAACAACATCATATGACATATGCCAATAAGAAAATAACACCATATTAAATGCACCCCTAGGAATATATCACCCTATGACACCCAACCCTGGAAATAAAACACCATATCACACATAGACGCACACACACCTAGGAATAAATCCAACACCCCAAGATATTTAGCATTATATTACCCCTCCCCCAGTAATACATCATCATCATATCTCCCCCACCCCAAAAATATACATCATCATATGACAAACACACCAAGAAATACATCATCATATACCCACCAAACCCCCCCCCCCCCCCCCCCCCAAGAAATATATCATTGTATCACCCCCCACCCAACCCACCCAAGAAATACATCATCATATGACACACACACCACACACCAGGGAATTTTTTCCATTTATCTGAAAAAGAGCCATATATGTGTGCTTATATCCCTTAATAAATCAAATACATTTTTAAAAACATGATGATGTAAACTTACTGTGTTCGATCAACAATCTCCTTCTGGCTCTGAATACTGTATTTTTCCTCACTGAAAAAGATAGAGTGATTATAAGATTTTTTTTGTTTTGTTTTGAAATACATCACAGAAACCAATTACAATCATTTAAGCAACATCCAGCTATTTTGGTGGAGGGTAACCTCAAGACAAATGTCCAGATAGAAGCACTGGCACACCAGATGTCAGCTGGAAGACATGCAGTCAGAAAAGTTGGTAACTCTACCACTACACCACAGGCACCCCTTAGCATTTAGGGTGTTTTTTTTTATCTCTTGTATATATAAGTAGTAAAAGATATGTGTACATATTTGATATTTATCTTACACAAATAATTAATATTCTGAGGATTTTTAAGCCATAATTGAATATATTCATAAGTAAGCTATACTAATTCTTAATAATCCATTTTTTTAAGCAATATATGCATCCCCACCATCCAGCTTATAAATGTAGGAAGTAGTAATTAAACAAAAGATGCATTATAATACCACTTAACAATTACCTTGCACAGAAGTCATGAATGTGGACCATTTGATCTTTGGTCAGACACAAACCATTCAACTTCAACAGCTCAAAACAGCAGTCAAGGGGAATAACTCTTTCCTTCCATAGCTCATATATCATTGTAGAGAAATGCTTTGGAAACATTTGTATTACTTCAATTTCATACTTCTCTAGCAACCTGTAGTATGTCTGGTAGTCTCTATTACACACAGCTGCTATCAGAATGTTCAGCAAAGAAATGTTTAGCTTATTCTCATTCAATGTGACCATTCTTTCATAAATATCAATGGCTTCTTTCCATGCTGATGTGAGACACAGACTCCTGATAAGTAGCCGCCCGATGGTGGTGTTGACATATTTTAAATTATAGCTACTTTTCAACTTGGCATACTCTTTCAAAGTAATATCAGGATATTTATCAGCACATGCAAGCATGAATTGTGCATCTGTGATGATATTGGAATGACTCCGATTGTCCAGAAAGTTTTTAAAAGAAATTGCTAACTCTACTTTACATTCACTGTGCAGTGTTTCCATTACCTTGAAGTTAAGTATCTTTTCACATTTTGGACACTGTTTAAGACAGTCACTTTGCAACTTTTCCCATTCACTAGCAGGTATTGCAACATCAGGTAACTCTTTCAGAGTATTTTCAACTGTCAATAAAACCTGAGTTACACTGTTATGTATTTTACTAGAGCGAGGAGTTATATCTTCATTTGATGGCATGTTAACATAATGAAGGGCAGAACTTATTCGCCAGTTAGTGGAAGAATAGTAAGTTTTCTGATAAACATTATGACACTTTGCACCACATGCCAATTTTCTGGCTGTAGTGTGAGCAAATGCAATTAAACTTAACTTTCTCACATAATTGTTCATTAAACACTGTTTTTGTCTGACAATTATTTTGTTACATGTTGATATGAGTATATTCCTTACTAGCAACTGTGATGTAGACATGTTTATATGCTTCTTGTCTTTACAACCCTGAAACAAACAAAAAAGCAATGACAAAAGAGAGAAATAAACATCTGTTTAAAATCACAAATCTATACAACTGTGTAAGAATACAAAAACTGCAACCAATACATGTGTAAATAAAGTTGTCATAACAGAAAATATCTGAACGTGGCTTATCAGACTTTCTGCTCCTCTTTAATTAAGCAAAATGAATTACCAGAAATTGAAGTAGATGGTTAAGGTCCAATTTATTTTTATAATCTTGTTAAGTAGTTGGAATCCATACATGTGAAGTCCCCCACTTTTGGAGTGAGCCTCTCGCTTTTAATGTTCAAAATTATTTGAAAATGAAGGGTGTTTTACACATTTTCATAAATCTCCCTGTTGGAAACAGATAACATCCTTCTTTGTTTATATATAAATAACAAATCTCCCTCTTTGCAAGTGAAAATCTCCTACTTTGGTCTCAGAAAATGTTCACATATATGGGAATCATGTTAACAGTTTGTGATGGCAGCAGGAAATACCCAAATCCAATTAAAATCTAACTTAAGTCTACACACTTTTAAGTTGCATATGCCTATATTAATCGATACCTTTAGTTCTTATTGAGTTAAGTGTTGTTTTGTAAACTTTAGTGTTAGGGCAAATGCCAAGACTTTGAAAAGAATGAACATACCATTTGGTCCTACATAATGATAAGTATGGGTTGAGAGTGCATAAATTTTGATGTAGATAAGTATATTTCACCTTGAAATCTTGATGGATAATTTATTTCTTGGGCGTGCAGCGATTGCAGGAGGTAAATGGTATATATTTACTTTGTATTTATAATCTTAGCATTGATCCTTGTAAAAATTTTTACTCGCCCATAAATAATCTGCATAATGATTGAAAATGTAGTCTCATTTGTGTGTGTACAATTCAACTTTGATTTGCAATGACATTTCTTTCAGTTGCAACATGTTTTTCAAGACCTAAAAAAGAAAGAAAGATAACTTGTTATACACATTTTAATCCAATTAAGTTAATAACTGTTATACAGATATTCAGTTTTATTGGACAGAATATTCGAACATCGAAACTTGTTCTTAAGTTTTGATAAAAGTTGATACTCGCTTATTAGTTTATCTCTAGAGCAACTGTCACATCTTTTCCAGGGGGTTTAGCATATACGTTCACTGATCTATGTCAACTGCAAAGTCAGTTTTAGTTACTCTGTAGTGGGCTAGATCTATTGCCGAAAGCATTCCGTTTATTGCATCTGCTAGTCCATTTTAAAGGGTTTTCGCGATGGTTAACATGTGTCAACAGCGAATTACGTCGCAACGATCGATAACTCTTTCAGTTTTAACAGCGCATTACTCTCCCTTGGCAAATAGTGCGGTCTTACAGCTGCGTCAATCGGGGCCAATATAAAACGCAGCTTTTTACGCAGGCTGCGTTATGCAGGCTGCGTTTTTCGTGTATAAAACGCAGCTGCGCAGTCTGTATAGATATATAGGGAAAACGCAGCTTTTTCTAAATATATTACTAGACAATATGTTGTGTTTATAAAAAAGAAGTATTCACTGTTCTTTATAGTAATTTCATTAAAATATCGTTATATTTTTATGATATAGTATTGTGTGTTTACCAAATAAGTGAAAATATTTATTTATTATGTTGAGGTAATTTTCTGAATTACCTATAGATTTTCTTTACGTTTCTTCACTTGAAAAAAAGATAAATCTATATCCGAATTTTCTTTTAATTTTGTTATAAATTGTAAAATAATGTAATACTTTATCCTGACTTTTTGTCCCATATAACATTTGAATTATGTTGGATGCGATTTAAGGATATACAACGGAGCAACGCAGCCATTATAAATAAAACGCAGGGAAATGGCAGCTTTTTAAACATACGGGAAATAATAAAAATATACAAAAATGTAGTGTTTTTCTGTCTGCAATGTTTTTAAATCAATGTACATTGGATTGATGGTAAGGTCCATATTTAGAGATATGTTTTAAAAGTTTATTTATTAAGCTCGATAATTGTTGTTAAGTGTCATGATACTTGCTACAAACAATACGTTGTTTGTTTAATTATTCCACATACATATATTAATTATTTATTCTTACTCCTTTATGTCGGTAACTTGAAAGATACCTTATGCCTTTTAAAAAGCGCATCAATGGAAATTGAGTTGTTTGTTAATTAGTACAGAAATTATTTTTTGTCGAGTTCTATTGTTATTGAACAAAATTGTCATCACTCAATAATTCGAAAATTGACTTTGTTGCAGTATATATTTTCCATGTTATGATTTAGTCATTCTGCTTGCAAACTTGCTTACAAACAGTCATTCAGGCTATATTCCATAATATTTGTTTTATTGTTTATTTGTTCTATGTTCGCAAATTTTCGTTTCAAACGGATTTATCTAGATTTAGTTTATAAACAGTTGAGATTTTGTGTTAATTAGTGTTCACTTTTCATATAAATATATCTACTTTATTGTGTGTTTGTGTTGGAATAAAAATGGCTTTAGTTTTTGGACATAGCCAAGTGAAGTACTTGCACGAGTACATTGACTCTGAAAATATTGTCACTTTGTGCTATCCAGGATACAAAGTCAAAGACTTTTTGGATCTGGACATTGTGTTCCAAGTGATTCCTTCAGTGTCGGTAAGTGTGTTTTATAATGATATAATCATATCACTGTCCTTTTCTAATAACTTGAAATATTGGCGATGACACTAACAGTTTATTCGATAAATATATTGTATCTTACGATAATATGATATGAAAAGGATAATGTTGGATTATTATGAAGATATAAAGTGCGCATACTATAATTTAAAGATAAACATTCAAGTTAACAAAATAAAATCATGATGTCTGTCCGTCTGTCTGTAATATTACATGAAATATTTACATTTTTGAAATTTGAATATTTCTGAGTAGAATTACAAAAAAAAAACAAATTTAATTTATTAATGTTGTTTATAACTTGTAACGATAAGCGCAAGAAAGAAATGGTATAAACGGTTATTTATAATTAAAAACAAAATCATTTTTGTTTTGTTCATAAATTTAATAAAAATTTAACGGTAAGACGATATCCTTCTTGTTGCATGTCACACTGTTAATGGGCGTGTCTTGTGACACCTAAATTAATTGACCGTGCTCTTATCATCCAATCAATGATACGAAATCAACAACGATACGAGCATGTTTATTGGCACAATGACACGTTGTTATTGTACAATTGTGCCGGAGGCAGCTTGTCGCTGACCACGTCCTCGTTATCTTGCAATAAACAAGAAATCTGCTACTCTGCACAATTAGACAAGCCAATTAAGTACAATTAACCAATGTTCTAGCTACACCGATCGTATTTTCTTAATTTCTTAATATCTCAGCGTGGATTTGAAGTATGCACTTCAATCTTGAAACATATTTAGATACACCATTTTCACTTCTTTTTAAATGAATTTTTTTAAGAGTGTACTCCACTTCCTTGCGGAGTATTGAAATTTTACATTCGGTGTAGTTAGAACATTGGTTAAGTGTATAATGTTGGATATAAAAGATATGTATATTAGGAAATCCAGAACATGATTCAATTTCAGGTGGTGGTAGTAATGGCTGGTGCCAACGATATACCACAATCCTGCTGCGAAGACGTCCTTTCTGACTTACAGGAGTTGTGCGAGAAAGTGCACACTACTAATCCTTTGGCGACGGTTGTGGTCTGCAGTATTTTGCCTAGAGGACAGAGCATTTTTGAGGGGAAACGTCCATCACCGGGCTTTCTGAGAACCTATAACGAGACGGCAAGAGAGGTGAATCGTAGCCTACAAAGGATACAGAGTGAGGTAGCATGGATGAAGTACATGGAGGTTCCTGGCTTCACGACTGCTGCTGGTAATTTGTCTGTCTAATCAATCAATCAATCAAACAACAACAAAGTGACCTTCTAATTAATGCGAACGTATAATTCATTCACGAACGAAAAAATTGATATCCTTATATTATACTTTGATTTCTTGATAATATAGTAAAATAATTAAACATAGGAATAACTTGAACATTTTATTTTCAGGACCGTTGCGTCATGTATCGAGCACACTGTGAACACTGCTTTCAAAAGGAAGCTGTCTCCTCCCATAAGAACCAGATCGGTGATCGGGCCTTTGCGGTACAGCGAAGCATTGAGCTGTTCTACAACAACGACCACCAGCACAGCAACAACGAAACCAGCACCAGCACCCATGACACTCGTACCTACTCCTGTTCGGTCGCCCACCAGCCCAGCAACAACGAGGCCGGCACCGGCAACCCATCCCGCCCACCCTCCATCCCCTATGACTGCTGTCCCCAGAAAAGCAACGAAGCCAGCACCAGCACCCGTGATTGCTCCTGCTAGGTCCCCTGCAACTCGTCCCGCACACCCTCCATCCCCTATGACTGCTGTCCCCAGAAAAGCAACTAAGCAAGCACCAGCACCCGTAACTGCTGTCCCCAGAAAAACAACGAAGCCAGCACCAGCACCCGTGACCGCTTCTGCTAGGTCCCTTGCAACCCACCCTCCATCCCCTATGACTGCTGTCCCCAGAAAACCACCCAAAGATAAAATTTTTGTGATTGAGAAAAAAACAAAATTTATTTTGAATACAGATAAGGTTGTAAGAAATAAATTGCCACAAAATGAAATTAAACATTTAATTGGAGGTGGGTCCGATGTCCCTATTTTCTCAAAAACTGATAGACCTATTTCCTATCATGAGGCTGCAGACATATTGAATCAGAATCAAAAGGACAGTATTACTAGTGAGCCCCCGTATAGACCCGAAGCTGGTAATGTTTATGTTTTTTCAGATGATGGTAATCCTGAGAAGAAAGATGATTGGCGGGCGGACGGATATACGTGGCGTAATTTCGGTAAGAAGTTGTTTCAATGCGAGGGTAATGTTATTGAAAAAACTTCGTTTAAGATAATAAATAAAGGTGAAATTAGCCATGATTTTCAAAAGCACATATTTAGATTTACTGACAATTACAATAACAAAACGGTTTTGGTTTATTTCGGAGATAGCGCAGCGTACAAAAATCTAGCACATGGCAATAGAAAAAGAAATGCACGGCCCCATAAACGAACAAAACCATCGGTTTTAACAGAAATAAAGTCAAATATTAACGAAAAACCCCAACAAGTGTATGATCGGATGAAGTCAGATAACCAAAACGAAATACTTCAAGGCACCTCAATTCCAAGAAATTCTCGACAAATTATAAATGCACAGGCACAATCACGCAAATTTGGTAGACTCTCGCATGATTCACTTTACGCGTTACATTTATTAGTAGATCAATTAGATAAATTCATTTTGTCAATCAAAACGACTCCGGATTTAGAAGTTATAGTAGGTAACAGTGAGGTATTTGAAGAATTTAACCGAATTTTGACTTTGAAAGATGACATCGTAAACTTGTATTATGACACTACGTTTTGTTTAGGTGATTTTTATGTGTCAACATTATCATTTCAGCATTTTATGTTTAAAGAAAAACCCATATTCCCGGTAGCTTTTATGATACATGAGAGAAAATTCCAAGCATGCCACGAACAATTTCTGGAAATATTGAAATCAAAAATTCCCAAGTTAAATAAACGACATGTGTGTGTTATAACAGACAGAGAGACTGGTATTATAAATGCTTTCAAAAATTGTTTTACATCAGCAGAAATATTAATTTGTTGGAACCATATATTACGTGATCTTAAGTTTTGGTTAAACAATCATAATGGTACTTCAGATGATAAAAAAATTTACGATGCAAACATTCGTAATTTACTCAATAGTGAAACTAAAGAACAATTTGAACAAAAATACGAGGATGTAAAACAAAGTTGGAGTCAAGCTATGGTTAGCTATTTTGAAGAAAACTTATACGATACTATTTTAGAACACGCGGGACGATGGGTGCTTGAAAAAAGCGATAATTATAATCCTTATTCTGGCATAACAAACAATGGGGCCGAATCTATGAATGCAAAATTAAAAAGACTTGTTGATTTTAAAGAACGCGAAATAGATAGCATAGTGTTATTCCTAAATTATTTGCAGGGAAACGATGTTTCAGAGATATTAAGGGCATTTTGCGGTGAAAGTGAACTTACTTTATTGGACCGATTTAAATTTGCAAAGAAAGATCCAGAAACTGTTATTCTTCCAAAGAACGTTTGTCATCCTGACAATTTAATTCAACTTATTAAGGGTCAACTCTCCGCAATTTGTAAAGATCATTCCGAATTGAAGAGTCCGGTAAAAATACCGCCCGTTGCGGATACAAGAATCTCAAATGAACCAGAAATTAATACTTTGGAAAACCAAGAATCAACATCAAATGTTTCAAGTGTAACTGACAGATCACAGCATTCGTTAGCTATAAAAACTATCAATGATAACGGCATTGTTTTAGTTCCAGAAATGGCTGCATTTATGGTAAAAGGCTCCAACCAAACTAAATACTCCGTTACTCTGTTCCCTAAGGAAACATGTAATTGTCCGTCTACAACGCGATGCTATCACATTATTGCCGCAATGATCGCAATAGGTATGCCAGTTTCACAGGATAAGAAAAAATATAATCTTAGCCAACTAAGAAGAAATTGCCGGTCTAGACCTAATAAGAAATGCGGAACAAAAAAGGGTAGAGTTGGTGACAGAGATGATGATTTTGTAAATCCAGCCCCAGACTCGGCAATAAAACTAAAAAACACACCTGAAACTCCGCACAAATATGATTATGAATCAGACTCGAATGAAAATAAAGAAAATTCAAAAACTCCGACGACCGTGAACCAGACTCCGATTTTCGCAGCATCTACACCGAAATCCATTTTAAAATCAGCCAAAAATAATATAAACTCCTCATCGAAAACTGTAAATGATTCAACAAATAAGAAAAGAAGAAAATTGACTTTTATCGATGAAAGAAATGAAACCGCTAAAAAAATACCGAAAATCCAAGAAGAATCTTTCACTTCAATTAATGATGATATGTTAGAATTAGAAACAAATCGGAACGAATTAACCGATGACAACAAAAAAATTTGGATAATAGATTTAAACTTAACGGAATCAGATAAGAAAGACATCATTGAACATAGAAAACTTAACTCGAACCATATGCAAGCGGTCAATATTTTACTTAAACGTGACTTCGGCACAAACATAGGCGGCTTTCAATTAACCGAACAAGTACCTGTTAAGCTCGAAAATGAGGAAAGATGGGCATTCAAATTACCGATGGAACCAGTTAGTGCTCCTGCATGCCAAATCCACCACAACCATAGGGATCATTGGGTTGCATCCATATTCCATTCCGGACAAATTTATTTATTAGACAGTTTGGGTAGCGATAGAAAAAACGATCTTATATTACCGGATGGTCTTAAAATTCAATTATCGCAAATTTATGGACAAAATTCTACTGAAATACATATTCAAATTCCGGAGGTTATGAAACAAAACAACAGCATCGATTGCGGTCTTTACGCAATAGCTTTTATTACATCCTACTGTCACAGAAACAATTTATGTTTTGAATTAATATTTGACTCAAATAAATTACGTAATCATTTATTCAAATGTTTCGAAGACGAAAAAATGACAGAATTTCCTTTGACAAATAAAACAATTAGCGAAAGAAGAAAAAAGAACATAAAAACTATTACTATAGAAAATGTGTGCATTTGCAACTTGCCTGCTTGTTTTGATAACATGGTACAATGCGACAAATGCGATACTTGGTTCCATAAACATTGTGTAAATGCTCCGGCAGATATATCATCAATTGATTTTTTTTGCGGAATGTGTAAATGAGTATATTAATATTATGTATCGACAGTCATGTTTTTAGAACACAGAAGGTGTATTGCGCCACGTATATCCGTAACAACTTTGTTCTTTTTTCTTTTCGGACGATAAAAAAATAATTGTTATCTAGTGTTGTTGTTGTTAGTATGTCTTGTTGCTGTTACTGAATCGAAATGATGATGATGATAATGATGCTGCTGTTTAAATACATTGTTGCTCTGTAAACTATGATTGTGACTAAACAAAAATAATGATGATTATGATGCTGATGATGGTCGTTTTTTCATATTCTGTGATAATTATATTCTTGAACGAATTTTATAAATGTATTTTGCTGATTTTGTTATTATTGATTAAAAAAACTTGTTTAAAAATGACTTTTGTTATTTTTATTATTCATTTTTTAACTTTCTGTTAAACCTGAAGACCTTTTTATTGGCAATATTAGAATGAACATGCAATAAAAATCTGTTCATGAATAAAAAGATTCCTTCTTTTTGCATTGAGTTCTTCTTTTCGGTGGTGAGGTCAAATTAGCGACCGCGTTAACTAAATTACAATATTAAAACATCAATTATATTTAATTTTTTTTATTCATAATTCATTCATATATTATTGATAAATAAGCCTTCTATTCTTATCAAACAACATTTTGTCTTATTTTTCCATTAAATGCATAACCGCAGTGAAAATCACACCTTTCCCCTATATATCCTATACAGGCTGCGTAAAAGCTGCGTTTTCCCTATATGTTTATACAGCCTGCGTAAAAAGCTGGTTTTATACAGGCCCCGTCAATCGTACCTACTCGGCGATCTCCGGCAAGCTTCGGAGATAATGATTACGTAGAGGACGGAATTACCCGAGGAGTTCCGAGTGACAGCTGCGTGTTAAATCCGTGCTGCGCGTGCGTATCCGTGTGCGTGCGCCCATGACGACCTATTCCAATCGTCCGTGAATATCATTTGACACGCAGGCATAAATGAAACATGGTGAAGAAATAAATCGTTTTCTGACTTTAGGAGCAGCTTTTATTATTTATTGTTGAAGACAAAAGAAACGACACCGTCAGTGGGTTCGTCTCATTATAGTATATATTAGGCCTACAAGAAAAGTCGTTGATGCGAAGCATCAAAGGCGACGCAAAAAATTGGAAAAGTAAAGAGATAAAAGCAATATGGGAGCAAGAAACAAAGACACTTGAAACGTTATGGTGTTGTTTTTTTAAAGTATACTATAATTTTTCGAGAAAAAAGCCTTTATAACTTATATCCCTAAGAATGGTTTAAAACAAAATAAAAAGCAAAACCCTACACCATTTAATAGGTTTTCTAAGATGTTACATATAAAAAAAGCCCTGCAAATTATTTTATTAAACTATAAAACTAAAGTGTACTAACAGAAAATGTACATTGGTAGCAGCTCACTTTTCACAAATAAGTAGTTTTCTCGAACATTGAATTTTTTCAGTATCTTATTGTTCATTTTTATCAAAGTTATTTTTAAAGTAACAGACACACAAAAATAAATATAAAAATAAAAACTTAAATTAGAACACCTTTTACCACCTTTCCCCACCTGCAAATTTCAGTGAGCCTTCCATAAGCGTCTTTCTCCAGCCAATTATATACTGTTCCTAGGACGTATCATCGTAAAGCATCATCATCTTTAAGCAACTGCCTACATTTTCGCGTGCATTTTTGCTAACCCAGCCGGACTCGAACTGACGGTAGTGAAGAAAAATCATACAGTGTAGATTTGAAATCATTTTCGAATGTTCGTCGTTTGGATCTGGCGAGAAAATGCAAGAAAAATATGCAAGCAAAATTAAATTATTAACTAATGCAAAATGTTCATTAGCATGTGCACTTTTGGTGCATACAATTGTAAATATTGATAAATAGTCTCTTAAAAACCCTAAAAACACTAGGTATACAGCAGAAGTAAACCCTTTTTTTAGTAATTCCGTCTTCTTTAACTACTAAGGCCCGGACATGACCCCCCCCCCCCCCCCCCCCCCTCACACACACACACAAAAGTTCTGGATCCGGTTTCACGGTCTGATATTTCTACCGTGCTTAAATTTCCGTGTCTATTGTTGCTATTTTTAACAACGCGTGCCTAAATTTCCTACCATTCCATACTGGTGTAAAAAAGTGTTCATGATTAATATTTTGAGGCTTAAAACATCGTATTTAAGATACTGTGAAATTGTCAGCATATTTTTAATGGTTCAGTACCTAATGGTCCTAATGATCGTCGGTAAGACCAATCTTTCTCTATCTACCAGGTACATGAATACATAAATATTACACTTTTACTTAAAATGGAAATGTATGCCCAGGTGGAAATATAGACCCATCTATACACGGTTCGATGTTTCTGTAGGGCCGGTCTTTCTCTATCTATATTTATATCCAGTTTTGCCTCGTTTACGTAATATGGAAACATGTGCCCGGTTGGAAATATTAGCCCATTTATACATGGTCTGATGTTTCTACCAGGCCCAGGCCTATCTCTTTCATAATACATGAACATGTATCCCTACATATTAGACATTTACTTAAGATGGAAATGTGGGCCTGGGTGGAATTATAAGTCCATATATACATGGGCTGATGCTTCTGTTGTACCAATCGTTCTATTTTTACGATAAACATGTATACCTAGAATATTTCATGTTTACTTAAGATGTAAATTTTGTGTGCCCGGGAGGAAATCTTGGACCATCTTTCCATTAAAATTTTGCTCATGCGCATTGGGGCTTGTGAGAAATTTCGACACGGTAGACCGTGACTGCTACTGAACATATATTTGTTGCAGTTTTGCTTTTAAAACAAACATAAACATAATACTATTTTGTAAGAATAAAACACGAACACTGACTCAGGTTCGGTAAATTATTGCCGGGTAGCTTTGCTTTCAGAAATAGCCTACGGATAGGTCTTTTCCGAACGTTTACGGAAAGGGACGAAGGTAATAGAATGGTTGATAAATCAGAGGAATCCGAAACTGTTTACTTCCGGGTTAACATTTATTAAAATTCTCCCAGAAAAATCGATGCAGTATATTAAAGAAGATGAAGTCGCAATGTCATCAAGTCATACATGGACCTTTTTTCCAAAACGTTCTTAGTAATGAAGCCTAAAAGTTTTTTTATTTAGATGATGCAGATATGGACTTGAGTTTGAAGGCAGATTTGAAGAAATCATGACACATTACATGAAGGCTGAGAAGAAGCAGTTTGTAAAAAGTACCCAAGACTACATCATAAAACCGTTGCTGAGACAGCGGGAAACTGGCGAACTCTGCGATGTTGAGCTGAGACTGAATGGAAAAAGATTTCATGTCCATCGTGCAATACTCGCAATATGGAGTCCTTATTTCTTGTCGATGTTTACTTGTGATATGAGAGAGAAATTCTCTGATGTGATTGACCTTTCTGAATCCCTTGTGATTGAAAAAGATGATGTCTTTGAGCAGATTTTGAATTACATGTACACGGGCATTTTGTCAGTTACAACAACCAATGTTGAAGATGTTGTTAGAATTTCAGATTTTCTTTTGATGGACGATATCAAAGAGTATTGCAGTCAGTTCTACCTAGAGCTAGGAAATTTGGACTTGACCAACTGCTTGCGTCTTAGGTATCTAGCTGAGAGTCACAACTTACCAAGTGTTGAAAATGCAAGTTATTTAATGATTCAAGCTAGATTTCATGACTACCTTATTTATCGTGAAGAAATTTTAGAAATGCCTGGAATGTATTTGTTTCGGTTATTAGAAGATCCTAAGATAGTACAACATACTAAATACAGTGAGTTGAAGAGGCTCGTTCAAAGATGGATAGAATCCGACAAAACAAGTCGTGAGAAATTTAGAGAAGATTTGAATGCTTGTATTAAGCTTTGGGTGTGTGAACATATCAATGATACAACCTTATGGCAACAGTGAAACAACCTCAAAATGTACAACCAGTGTGATAATGCAACCAACAACTCATGCAGTAAAAAATGTGAATGACAACATGTCAGTCAGCATATCCTATATGGAAAGTGTTGACCCCAAGCAAGCTACTGCAATACATTCTCAGGTTCCTAAAAAATCTCCAGTCTTGCTGGCTGTTGTCTGCAACCAAGGCATGAAATTTGTGAAGATTCTAGTGTACAATATTATTCATCAGACATGGCTTCACTTTTTGTTGCCAAGTGAAAAAATAGTGCAAATCATTCCATCTAGACAGACAATAGGAAACATGATTTCACACAAGAACCATCTGTACATGTACCTTTGTTCATCCTTTCCATACCCAACAGATATGATGAAGATCAACATTCTTGTTGTGGATTTGCTGAAATTCCATGTGGCTCTGTATAGCTTTAGAACTGTTGACTTTTACAATCCATGTTATCGTACCACCTTGACCAATATACGGTCTGTGCCACCAGCTATGGTCTACTGTAATCAGAATCTTTTCATTGTTGGAAACAAAGAAGGCACAGGCCATCTGTTCCTATGTAATATGCACACTCAACAATACACTTGCTATCAAATTCCTGGAACACGCTTCATAAGCTTGGCTCGAGCTGCAGTGAAAGATGACAGATTCATTTTCCTTTGGTTCAGATACCGAACTGGTCCATCAGAAGAGTTCTGCATCAAGAAATCTGTAGGTTTTGCCATGTTTGATGTCAAATCCAAAATCTTCAACACATGGGATATTGCCCCGCCAGAAGTTTCTTATGATGACTTTGCCAGCCCTTACACCTCTCTGCTGCAGGGAAGACACAGTGCTCATTTACTACCCAGGGAAACCAACACTCATATTAGATGAAGTTCGATACAAGTGGGTCACATCCTTGCGAAGAATGTCTGCACCAGCTCACATGACAAAAGATCTCTCTGATTCAGTTGAACCTGATTTATCAAGACATCAGTTGCAGACAGCAACAGATCATAGTATCTTCATCCTTAACAATGATGCACCCTATACAACGTCCATGTATGAAGTGAATGAGCTCTATCCTCAAGCCATTTGTCACACACCTCCCCCTATTGACAACTTGTCTATGGTGACCAGTGGCTTTATGGCCAACTCTGTCCTACAGGACCTTCAGGTATTTGATCGGTATGATGATTTGTATGCCAGTGCTCTGCATGTTGCAATGAGAGTGTCTGACCCAGAAACGGAGGACAGTGGGGGCACATCAAACTCGGAAGAAAGGGACTCCGATAATGACTATGAGTATGATGAAGACATCTACGACTATGATTATGACTTAGAAGCTGAATTTGCATTTTGAACAATTCAGAAACATTCTTTCCACAATAGGTTGATATCATGTTGATTAAACCTTACAGTAGTAATATCTGTACAAGAAACTAATGATCAGCTTGTAGGAAAGAAGATAAAAATAGTTAGAAAGCTGCATAGTACTCATAAATTATAATGAACTTATAGAATTGAAATAGCTCATGCATTTATAGACACATTTCACTGATAGTTAACTTCCATGAATGAGCCTTTTTTTTTTAATTTAATACTTTAAGTAATTGTAACACATTGCTAGTATTATACTATTAAATGGCATGTTTTTATATTAAATACAATTTTAATTGTTAATTCTACATGTAACTGTTGATAATTTTTCATATTTATATATACATATATATATATATATATATTTATTTATTCTATATTGGATGTACACATACATAGTAAAGTTTGCCTTTTTTATTTTGATAAACACTTTCCTAGAAGTACGTTAGTGTGACCTGGGAGCAGTTTCTATGCATTTGTTTCTTTTGTAAATTAAAATATTTTTTGGAGGTAGATTACACTGTGCCTTTGTAAGAGGCAATCTAAAGTATAATACAAAGGTTGACAGAATCCCTCCCAACCCCTCTCCCAGTGAATTTCCCAAGACAGACAAAATTCCCCCCCCCCCCCCCCTCCTCCCCCTCCAACTCTTGCCCCTCAAAGTTACTTTTTTATGCAACATTTACTTTTTTCTTACTTTATTTATTTCATAAATTGAAACATTATCACACAGGTTTTCTTTTACTTTCAAATCTAAGTTGGAGAGAAACCTTTCTGCCTTGGAAAACTGACATTGGAAAACTGACATTGGGGTGGGGGTTTTCTGACTGCCTTGGAAAACACACAGGTGTTTTTCAGTTTTGCTGGAAACATATATATTTGTATTCAGTGTCGCTTGCTCGTGTAATGAAACACTTTTGTTGTCTTTGAAAAAAGTACTATTTAAATACTTTTATGGTAAAATGATAAGGGCGACTTCTACTTAATAATTAAAAAATGTTAGCACATGGTCTGTTAAAGGTCCTCTGCAGCTATTTTTTCTTCTGATAACATAGGCAATTGTTTGTGAATAATGGTTAAAACAATCCATGTGGAACTTACTACAAGAAAAAGTGTTATTCAATCAAAAATTGCAAGGATATCTAATTTTTTTTTCCTGGAAACTGTCGAGCGCCTCTTTGTTAAAATAGTGTGTTTGTGATGTCATAAATGGTACAGCATTGATATTAATATGCCACCTAAGAAAATTGATGTTGTCAGTATTTAAACTCAGTTTTGATTGTCCTTTTTTTCATTAAATAGTTAAAAGTGATTTGGCTTACCAATTATTTGAACAGCAATCAAGAAGATAACAAAGTTACTTCAATTTTACACTATTGCAAATCAATGTTAGTGACATTTATAAACATATATGGCCAACTTTTATAAATTGGCATGATGATGTCACATTTACAGAAATCTCAAATGACATAGAACTGAAATATGTGGATATTGATAAGTCAAATATTTGTTGTAACACCTTGTAAAAGATTGGAGCTTCCTCTTGCTTAATAGGTGGCTAGAACTAACATGCTTACTTGTATCAAAAATGGATGTGCCAAAGTTTTTGTACTGCAGAGGCCCTTTCAGGTGTTTTATTTACTTGGTAGGTGACAAACAATATTTGGTAGTTTGAAAAAAAAAATGTGCACACAGTTGGATACCACCTTTAAAGAGATATATGTATTAAAATGGCTTGGTCACAGTTTAGTGTATGTAATTTAATTAATCACTTAGGCGCCAGTCTGTGTAATACTCATCACTGACATATACACGCGATGTAGTTTGACCAACTGTGAACAAGTCACTTTAATAATAGTCCGAAGTCCATTGAGCTAAAGGTAATACACTGAGTCTAGATAGCTTTATCATGTTATTGATGTAATGCTTTTCTATATTTTTACTTTAGGTGCAAGGTAAATATTTTTTCAGTCACTTTGTTATAATTTTTATTTAATGAATTATATTGGGACCATAACAGTTGAAAAAATTAATTTGTATGAAAAGAACTGGGCATAGGGTAAATTTTACATCATTCCAAACCTTCCTGAATATTGGTCAGTAAAACAATTTCTAGCATTTCTCAAGTAAAAAAAAATAGTCTTAACCTGCTAAACAGAATTAAATACGTTTGGGTAAAATGTGTTGATCCAGAGGTCAGGATATACACTTTGTAGCAAGATGTCTTTTCATGCAGAAAGTTGTAATTACATAACACAGACTGCATGTAAAGTGTGGGGTTTTAACAAATGTACAGGGTTATGGGTTAAAAATACAGGCTACACAAAAGCTGACTTCTCATTCTCTTATTTTCTGGGTTGTATGTTTAATGTTATGTTTTTGTTTGTGTACTAAACAGGCATGTTATACATGAAGACCTCTGACATTGTTACGCTGTAAAAGAATTTATTGTTTTAAAATACTAGTCTAATTGTTTTTATCACGTGTTTGTGTCGATTTGAGGTAAAATTTAAAGGTTATATTTTATAGTCATATTTAATATCATTGAAAAGGAGGACAATGTATGTTAAATCACTATTAGCATGTAAAGTGATTTTACAGAAAGTGCTGTAAAACATGACATTAGAAGAACAATTAATTGAAGTAAAGATTATTCCAGTTAAATAAAAGCAAGTAGCACCAGCTAAAAATTCTTAATATTCTTAATATGCTAGGCACGAAACTGACCTAAGCTTAGAAAATTAATAGAATCTGTCTCATTCGGATCAGCACTATTGGCTACTGACTACGCTAAATATGCAGGAAGCTTGTTTTCACTCTGAGTCAGTCCTTATTAGTTTTCCTGTATTGGTTTCAAGTTCTGTTGTATTGCAACCATTCCTCTGCTTGGGCAGTTTATTGATTACAAGATTTATGGCCAAAAGTCTCTGTTCTATGATTGCAGGACAACATGTTACACTGAATTTAGTATATCGAAAATTGTGTGTGGATTTTTAGTATAAATCATGTCTTTATGAATTTTACTAGCAAGTTTAAAAATATGGCAATATACAAGCTGTTTTTAAACATTTCATAGAAAAAACTTCAATTCCTCCATTGTCATATACTAAAACTGTATTTACCGTGTGTACATAAAAACCTTTCGTTAGAAATTGTGTGAGAACATAGTTGTTTTAAAGATATTTTACTTTCATGTGCAATAGTCGTTTTAAATGTGCAATTTCTATTTTGCTGTTAAGTTACTTTGAATAAAGTTTTACTGTATGAGCAATTGTTGTTTTACTGTATGCTTACTCCTCGATATAAATTGATGATTTAAACCAGCAAACAATATTTACTGTTTGCACATGGTATCTGTATCCTATTTACTAGATTGTATTACAATGGCATGTAGTAATATCCATAAGATGGATGATTCTGTCTTGGTGCCAACACTATGGTATGAGGGACTATTTTTTTATTTTCACTATTTCTAATGATCTCAACTGTTTACTAGAGGCTTTTTTTTTAATTTTCATTATTTCTAATGTTCTCAACTGTTTACTAGAGAGGCTATTTTTTGTATTTTCATTATTTCTAATGATCTCAACTGTTTACTTGAGGGACTATTGTTTTTCCATTATTTCTAATGATCTCAACCGTTTACTAGAGGGACTTCCTTTTTGTGTCGCCTGAAAAGGCGACATATAGGGATTTCTTTGTCGACGGCGGCGGCGTCCGGATTTCCTTGTCCAGAGCCTTACTTTGTCACCGTAGCTCCAAATGAATCCAAACTTGGTATGCATGTTTCTGGCATGAAATCTTGGATGAGTTCGTAACTGGGTCACATGGGGTCAAAAAGTAGGTCACTAGGTCAAATCTTAGAAAAAGCTTGTAAACACACTAGAGACCACATTTAAAGCCCAATCTTCACCAAACTTGGTCAGAATGTTTATCTGCATGAAATCCTGGATGAGTTCGCAACTGGGTCACGTGGCATTAAAAAGTAGGTCACTAGGTCAAATTTTAGAAAAAGCTTGTAAACACACTAGAGGCCCTATTTATAGGCCAAACTTTATCAAACTTAGTCAGAATGTTTGTCTACATGAAATCTTGAAGGAGTTCGTTATTGGGTCAAGTGGGGTCATAAAGTAGGTCACTAGGTCAAATCTTAGAAAATGCTTGTAAACACACTAGAGGCCACAATTTTTATCCAATCTTCATCAAACTCCTTCAGAATGTTTGTCTGCATGAAATCTTGGATGAGTCCATTATTGGGTCACCTGGGGTTAAAAAGTAGGTCACGAGGTCAAAATTTAGGAAAAACTTGTGAACACACTAGAGACTACATTTATTGCCCAATCTTCACCAAACGTGGTCAGAATGTTTGTCTACATGAAATCTTGGATGAGTTCGTTATTGGGTCATGTGGGGTCAAAAAGTAGGTCACTAGGCTACATTTTAGAAAAACCTTGTGAAAACACTTAAGAGGCTACATTGATGGCCCAGTCTTCACCAAACTTGACCAGCATGTTTGCCAGTATGAAATCTTACATATGTTTTGAAGTGAGTCATGTGGATTCAGTAGGTTACTTGGTAAAATTCTAAAAAATGTTATCAACCCAGTGGCCACACTAATGGTCCAATCTTCACCTAAGATTTCTAAAGTAAACAAGCATTTGATAGTATTGCGGGCAATACAGTTGTCCCCCACCGGTCCGTCAAAAAGTTCTTTAATTATCATGCGCTCCTGTTTATTGCCATTTATAATTAATCTGAGTTTGAAGTCTGTATTTGTATAATTATGGCTTAAAAATGAAGTAATAAACAAGGAAATCTACAGATACATATACAAGTCAGCCTGAGCTAAGGGACACCTGAGAACAGCAGACACCTGCTTTTAATGGACCCATCAATATCCCCCAAAGGAAAATCGTTCTATAATTGACCTGTAGACAAAGGACACCTGTCATCTGTGGACAACGGACACCCTTTTTACCCTGAGCAAAGGACACTTGACCGATTGTCTGTTTTTTTACCTTATCTAGCATCATTCAATATGCCAAGTTTTTATATTATTAACTGATCTTATTGTTTGTCTCCAATGTTTTGAAAACAATGTCAATAGAAGTGAATTTTGCCCTATCATTTTATTATTTGCAATTTTTGGCCTTTATTTAAGGTATGAGCACCTTAATGCACTATCATTTAAGGTAAGTGCACCTGAAGCGCTATCCAAAACTTCACAATTTTGCTGCAAGATCATGCTGTGACATTGACTTTCAAGGTAGCGACCCAAATGTTGTGTGCGACACGTCATCTCAATATGGTGATCATTTCAGTGAAATAGTTGTAAAATCCGACTTCAAATAACAAAGTTATGGGCCGGACACGATTTTGCTGCAAGGTCATGCTGTGACCTTGACCTTCAAGGTATCGACCCAAATGATGTTCGTGACATGTCAACTCAATATGGTGATCATTTCTGTGAAATAGTTGTAAAATCAAACTTCAAATAACCAAGTTATGGGGTGGACACGATTTTGCTGTAAGGTCATGCTGTGACCTTGACCTTGAAAGTAGCGAACCAAATCTTGCTCGTGCCACGTCATCTCAATATGGTGATCATTTCTGTAAAAAAGTTTTAAAATCCAACTTGAAATAAACGAAGTAATGGGCCGGACACGATTTTGCCTCAAGGTCATGCTGTGACCTTGACCTTCAAGGTATCGACCCAAATTTTTCGCGTGCATATTGTACACATTGCTACCTATTAACATACAAAGTTTCATGCGCCTAGCTTTAATAGTTTTTAAGTTATCAAAGGATCCAGATTTTTAGCGGACAGACAGACAGATTGACGGCAGAGAGTAAACCTATAGTCCCCTCCGGTGTGAACACCGGTAGGGGACTAAAAACAAAAAGTTACAACAATTGTGAAGCTGTTTGTTTCCATTATGATTGTAGGTACAATCTGAAGCCAGGATCTCATTTAAGACTTATAGATGCTTGTTAAATATCCACATATGGTATATGCATATCAATGATCTTCCTTTCAATGTCATGTTTACTTCCCAGTTAATCACTATAGACATGCTGATATAGAATGCATTAAAATATACTGACTATATTGAAAAAACAACAACTGACTAATCAGTTAAAATATTTTGACCCAATTCATTTAAAGTTGTTTAATCTTTTAGCTGATTTCAGATGTGTTAATGTGTGTGTAATGTAGGCGGGGGATCGTATTGTTTGAGTATTGTAATTAGGTCTAAAAAAATTATCTTTAATATTTACATTTTAAATTTTAACTTTTAGCAAAAAATTAACATTAGTTACAGTAACTTACTTTCATGTATATAGGATGAAAGAATAAGCAAGGCCAGGTAAAATCAATAACATATTTATTGGGAGTATTTGGCTAATATAATGTTTGGACCCCACCCGTCCCTATACATATCACTGGCAGGAATTCACACACAACCATCACAAAGCATCCAGACATTGCTGTTCTCAGACTTCAAAATCATTTACACAGCTTACTATGTCAGATTTGTTAAATAGTTGAATAGATTTAGAGTAAGTTTTAGGCAATAAATCCAGAGACATGGCAGAGGTTTGCTCAAAGATGTTGTCATGGTGGACTCTGTTGCTGTTTCTGCACACCATGAAAGAATAAATTTTATATGATTTTAACTAAAACATTTTTTGTGGATTAAAGTTCATGTTTTTAGTTTAAAAACACTTGCTGCTACAAAGAAAATAGTCAGCTTTAAAACATAATTCATTTATTTCCTTTTTATGATTGAAAAATAAATTTAATTTATGTATATTGTTACACTAAGTTAGAACTTCACATCTGCTACCATTCCAGACCAGTTTACACATGTCTAACACCCCCTCATCATGGTACACAACAAACGGCCTGAATGCAATGCATTAATGTCTTTAAATTACTGAATAATATGGATAAATATAGTTAGTGTGTGAACAAATGGAAATGCTTGAGTGAAGCAAAAAAATATTTTCTGATTAACTGGTAATTATATAAAGGTTTGCACGTCACCCAAATAATAGGAACCTGTACAAAAGTCACTCTGTATAACCTGACAAAATGGTATGAGGAGAAATATATCGTCAAAAACATTATCTGATCATTTATTTAATAATACTTAAAAACTGTCATTTTTTGTTACAGCAAATGTTTGCAGAAGTAATAGATTTTCCATCTTACATCTACATTGTAATATTACGATTGGCATATAAGACTCCATGCATTGTTTTAACATCCATGTGCTGTTACTATGGAGCTAAACTGAAAGCTACTCATCACATGAATGGAATAAAGGCAGTCGGTTTTTTCGTTAAACAATTAGAACATGGAACGTTAAATAATTGTAAATACTGGAAATAGGCTCACACCTATTTATTAAACGATAAAAATTTGTTCCACAATTAACACGTTTACATGCACTTAAAAAATCTAAGTATACAAATATATATATATCTGATAAGGTATATAAATCCAATGTACAAACATGGAAAAATCAACATTCTGTACAAATGTGTATTATATGTTTACATATTGCACTAGAAGCTATCATGGCCTATATACAGATGACAGTATGGTTGAATGAGATTGGCATTAACTGGCATCAATAATTTACCACTTTTTGCTGTTGTGCAGAAAAACATGAAGAAACAGATTCTACCAAACTGACTATTCACCGTTACTGTTTGAAATGGATACTGAAAATGAATAACAAAATGAAAATATTACCAAATATCATAAAAAAAGTGACAGAGACCAACTTGGTAGAAAAATATTACCTGCAGTAAAAAAAATGTGCTTTATCATCATGGTTACAAAATCTTTTTTTTTACAAAACATATAAAATATAACCTAGAAATGTATACATACAAAAACAATTTTGTATTGTTTGTTTCATATTATAAAAACTTTATTAACAGATCACATTATTGTTAAAGGTGAGTAAATTAATGATTATTGTTGTCATATTTGCATATCAGTACAAAAATAGCACATTTTTTGTACATAACAATAAAAACATTTTCTTGACAACATGGAGGAGTATAACAATAAATACAAAAGCCCAGCAGTAAGAAAATCCAACTGTATAAGCATAGAAAAAAATTGATTGCTAAAATTCTTTTAAAATTAACTTTAAAAAATACTAAGAAAGAAAAATAAATTTGCAGTAGTTAAATAACCAAATATCTCGAAACCTAAAGTTAATTAGTTGTTCATACACGTTATTGCCATATGTTGCAGTCATCAAAATGTAACAACTGTGGAAGACTTAGAATGGAGAATGAAGCTAAAAAAAAATTATTGGAGCTTGGACTACCTATTACAAAGTTTTAAACAAACTTAACAACCATTGATAAAAAACAACTCACTTTAACATAACATCAGATCTTAAAAACGACATAGGAGAAAATAAAAGTCTATCAAAACTGATTCTTATAAAAAGGTTTGATTAAGAGTTCCCACTAGCACCAAACAGAGAAAACACACCAAACAATGAGCCTACATATGTATCTCATGGTAAAACTTCAATAAACAATAAATTATTAGAAATAGAAAAAAATAATATCATCCATTATACAAAAGCACAACCTGAGAAAAATATAAAATATTTCACAAAATGTGCTACTAATATAAATGTATAAAATAAAATAAAAATGAATATAATTAAAATATATAAAAGACAAAACTCATTTGGTATACAAGATTTAGAAAATTAAAAAAATCATGACATTTTGGCACACTGTATGATGTCTTATCTCTGTTTGCTATCTATCATGCTATCCCGATGTTCTCCTTCATTAGTGTTTTATGTCGGATGTTTGCTTCTGTTGAACTGTGTCCGCCACTTGAAATTTTCGGTGGAATCATGAGCTGAGAGGCAATTAGCTCCGGGGAGTATCTGTCCATGCCTCCTCGTGATGGAAGTCCATAACTAATTGCATTAGTCCATGAGGCTGATGCCTCTGGTGATGTAAAGTCATACAGGCTCTGTGGAACACTTCTGTGGTTCTCCGCTAAAGGAGAGCTGTTTACATTCAGACTGGCCAGTTGAGAATCCAAATCAAAGCTTTCACTGTGCCAACTAAAAGGTCGACTGTTTGAGTAAGTGTTCACAAGTGTTCCATTAGCACTGCTTGGGTAGTTCACAGAAAGGCGACGGACATCTGTCTCATGTGAGATTCGTGATATACGTGAATCAGTCGAGCGTATCGATGACATGTCGTATGATCCTGCAATGCTTCCAGAGTTACTGTGCAGGGGCAGCAAAGACTTATCATTACAAAGAGCTGTAATGAAAGGTAAAGAGAAAGCGTGTGACTGGCCACGTATTTCTTCAATCTCTGGGTGTAACACTTCCTTCTGGTTCATCACTGTGATATGGGTGGGGCGCACCTTCTTCGCCCCAGGACCAGCTGATATAGCAGAGGCTCCAACAGTCTCCAAAAGGTCAGCCTCAGACTGGGTGATCTAAAGAGTAAATGAAGCTACATGTATTGAAAAATACCATAGGAGGGTTCTACAATGTATATGGATATACTTGATATTTTTCTACTCTCTTCAGTTACTTCTTAGCTAGCAATAGTTGTAAAAACATTTTAATTCATTCTTAGTTATTTGCCTAAAGCTTACTGCATAGGTTACATGACATTTTGATTTAGATTTAGCAGCAACTGGAGTATATCCAACTAATCCAGGTATACACTATTTGCCTGTGGCTGATCAAGTCAAGCTTAAGAGTCTAAAAGTTGTTACTGTTTACCCTTTAATACTAATCTGTCATGGGCAAATAGTGCCGATCAAGATCTGCCAGCTACTGTGGCTACAGTCTTCACAAATGAAGTTAAATGACACTGGATTATTGGTCCACACAGCTAGCGATATATAAAAGAACAGGGGCATTACCTGAACATCAGCTGCAGCATGTGGTAGGTCATTGTCTTGCAGCTCTGACAATGCCTGCTCAGTCTCGGACTGACTCTGTAGATGTATGGGCTCAGCTGGGATGTCAGCCAGAGACCTCTCATCTGCAAACGATCCTGGTGGCAGAAGAATTTCCTCAGCCTCTTGTAACATGCCCTCTCCACTGGAAAAACTTGCCACTGAACCTTGAGAGGTTTGATTCATATGTATGGAGGTTACTGTACAGCCACTGACATGCAGGGAGGAGTGATTGGACAGATCACTGCCATATGACCGGTTGGTGCGATGGTCCGACGAGCCAGACTGGGACACAGGCCGCGGAAGATAGTCCAAGTCTTCCATGTGAAATGAAGGCACATGCTTCAACTGGGGAGTGTCAACAAGGTGGGGCTGGGGCATTGGTAGCACAGCACCACCTCCTGAATGTGCATGCAGCTGCGCCAGTATTTCCTTCTTAAAGCTATCCTTCCTACTAGCACTACGACTAGTAGGCCGAGAGGTTTTCTCTCGAGCTCCCGTCTCTACATGCATATGCTGGGGATAGACTGGCATTACTGGGCTGTACATTCCACTGGGTTTCATCATCTTCCTATAGCTGCCACTACTACCACTTCCCAGGGACTGACTCTCAGACTGACCACTCCCACTACGATCAGATTGGATACTGCCAGAGCTGATGTTGTTCTGCCGGTTCACATGGAAGGGAGGTGTGGCTGTTGCCAAGGTAGAGCCAGATAAACGGTTGGAGGGGAACGTGTGAGCATAGTACAAGTCATTGTGGTCCAATACAGGACTCCTATTGGCACCAGGGACAGGAGATGGCTTGTAGCCTGAAATACATGAATCTGTTTTTAAAATTCTCATTATATTGTAAAGTTTTTTATTCTTTAAGTTGAGGGGTGATAATGTAAATGCAAATAGAATAAGTATTAAATAAAACATTTTTAGATGGCAAATGCAACAAATTGGAAAAGCTAATGATTAAACAATAAAATAAGCTTGCAATCTTTAAAAAATATTACACTGCATTTCCATATTACAAGGTTTAAAATGTATTCAGGTACATTGTTAAAGAAACATACTTGATCAAATGTTAAAACTGCAAAGAAGCTCTACCTGGTAGGGTTGACATAAGTTTTGTTCGAGTCTGACTAGGAGTATTCAACAACATTGGCAATGGAGGACTGTCAATGATTATTTCCCGGCATGTCTCTGAAATACACATGTTCCTCTTGACTGACACTGTATATTTTTCAACCTATAAGATGCTTTTAAGCATATTTTTTGACTTTCAAGCAATTATTTCTTAATATGCATTACAGATATATTACGATGACAACTATCACTCAATAAATCTGACAAAGATCTTTTCTTCGACATGGTAAATTAATACTCAATGGATCTGGCAAAGATGTTTTCTATGACATGGAAACTTAGTACTCAATCAGTCTGGCATAGATGTTTTCTCTGTCCCAGAATCTTAACAATCAATCTGGCCTAGACCTTTTCTGTGCAATAGAAAACTTAATCAATATGGCAAAGATGTTTTCTGTGACCTGGAGACTTAATATTTAATCAATCTAATCTAGATCTTTTCTATGCAATGATAAACTTATCCAACAATATGGCAAAAATGTTTTCTATGACATGGACAATTAATACTCATCAATCTGGCATAGATGTTTTCTATGAAATGGAAACTTTTTACTCAATCGAATTTGTATACACTATGAAAACTTTATACTTAATTAATCAGGTACAAATATAAATGGTGACAACTATGAATAAAGTAAGCTATTGCCCATGGATTGTCAACATACCTTCATTTTCCTCAAAGCTAACTGTCATCTTGTCACTGGCTATTCCAGATGTTGTATTAGAGCTGGCATCACTAACCAGAGAGTACCTGTTACCCATGGCCGGCTTCTGGCGTGGGGACAGATTGGTATACTGGCCACTTCCACCACCCATCTCACGAGAGTCACTCGAAATATACGACTCACGGAACCGACGTTTATCTGTAACAGAACAAAGGTGTTGAATAAATACAGACTAAAACTGTCGACACATTTTTTGTTTTGTTTCAAATACATCGCAGCGACCAATTATAATTATTATAGCGAAGTCCAGATATTCAGGCAGAGGAAGATGCCAAAAAAATGTCTGGATAGAACAAGCACGTCAGCTGGAAGACCTTCACACACTAAGTCCTTCGCCCCTAACAGGACTTGAACCCAAGCTATGAGGGGCTTAGCGGTGAGAGGCAAAGAGTCAGCGACTCAACCACTACGCCATGGGTGCCCCCACACATTTTTTCCTTTTCAGCTATTTCTGCAGGAAAGAGCCAAAGACTGATAGCTGCAAGCACTGAGGTATTAACTGCTTCAAAAAAAAAAAGTCGCAATTTTAGACAAAATAGAAGTTGTTTATAAAGAATCGTACATCATTCAATGAAGTGAATATACATAAGCAGATAAGCAGAAGGTAAATGGTTGAGTACCAAGACCAGGAGAGGTGATCTTTATAGACCTTTGCTGGTTAAATTACACAAACCATGACCTACTTCTAAGTGCTTTGCCCTGAATGTGAGATGTCAACAATATCTCTACAATTGCTTTTGAAATAATCAGATACTTCCTGCATTTCTATGAGAAACAAATGGTGAATCATTACTTTTCTAACTTTATGCTGGCTTAGCATGAATTGAATAAGGCTTGGGAAAATAGTATAAACTAGAACTATCGCTGAATGAGATTCATACCCCCACCAATGTTCTTGACAAAGCTGGTACAAGGGTAAGATGGGTTCTGCACATTGCCCAGTTGGGGTGAACATTTGAGTTAAGTTTGAAGAAAATCCTTACATAAGTATAGAATTTATAGGGCAGACACGACATATTGTCTAGTATTGATTGTAAGTAAATTAAAGGACTAAAAAAGGGGCATAACTTTGTCAAAATGCAATACAAAGTTATGAAACTTGACCTGCATATCTTACTTGTTTCAAGCAAATACCTGTGCTAATTTCAGAAATATTCAAGTACATGTTAAAATTTAAGAACATTTCCTAAGTCAATTTTGACCTTCAAGTGTGACCTTGACCTTAAGCCGGCACAAAGGTAACATGGGTTCTGCACACAACCTTGTTGAGTTAAACTTTTGAGTAAAGTTTGAAGAAAATTCTTCCATTAGTATACGATTTATATAGCGGACACGACATATTGTCTAATACTTGATTGTATGTAAATTTGAAGACTTAAAAGGGGCATAACTTTGTCAAAATGCAATACAGAGTTATGAAACTTGACCTGCATATCCTAATTGTGACACTTTATATATATTTTAAGTTTCAAGCAAATACTTTTTCTAGTTTCAGCCTAAGTCAATTTTTGACCTTCAAGTGTGTCCTTGACCTTAAGCCGGCAAAAGAGTAACATGGGTTCTGCACATCCCCTTGTTGAGTTGAACTTTTGAGTAAAGTTTGAAGAAAATTCTTCCATTAGTATACGATTTATAGAGCGGACACGACATATTGTCTAATACTTGATTGTATGTAAATTTGAAGACTTAAAAGGGGCATAACTTTGTCAAAATGCAATACAGAGTTATGAAACTTGACCTGCATATCCTAATTGTGACACTTCATATATATTTTAAGTTTCAAGCAAATACTTTTTCTAGTTTCAGAAATATTCAATTACATGTTAAAATTTAAGAATATTTTCTAAGTCAATTTTTGACCTTCAAGTGTGACCTTGACCTTAAGCCGGCAGAAGAGTAACATGGGTTCTGCACATCCCCTTGTTGAGGTGAACATTTGAGCCAAGATTAAAGAAAATCTTTCAATTAGTGTAGGACTTACAGAGTGGACACGACATGTCTAATATTTGATTGTTTGATATTTGACCTTCAATTGTGACCGTGACCTTGAGCTGGCACATGGGCAACATGGGTTCTGCATATCCCCTTGTTGAGGTGAAAATTTCAGCCCCCACCCCCATTTTGTGGTGGGGGTATAATAATGAACATCCAGATCCTGAATGAAGCATTTTCACTGTCAGGATACTATTTGTTGGTTAGAGTTTATTAATACACAAATTGCAGATAATTGATAAAGAATTAGGTTATTATCAAACATAGTCCAAGTAGGGCTAAGATCATATAATGTAATGACAAGATGTCCATACCCTCTTCCTCAAGATGCCTGATCTCCATGAGTTTGGGTTGAATGGCCATTTGGAACATGTGAGTATTCCTAGACAGCGTCAGCAAGTACTTGGACTTGACGTCAGAATCCGTGTAATATGTGAACTTCCGCCCAGCAGGACTACCTACTGACCGAATTTCAAACTTCTTTTTCTGTCAAAAGGACAAAACAACTATATTAAACAGCAGGAAACAGTCAATGTCTTCTGAATGATGCAAGTAGTTTAAAACTAAATTTTTATTGTAGAAAATCTGTTCAAGATACAAAAGCCAACAGAACATAAATCCAATATTTACAATTTTGATTTGCCAATTTCAAATATAGAAGAAAGACAAAACATACAAAGGACAAAGTAAAAGTAAAAACAACAACACTTTAGTGGCTATTTTTTCATTTCTAATTAAGTCAACTTAACTAATACTACTACACTGATTGTTGCATTTATATAATAATTTTTAACTTACATCAAATGTTAACTTTCCAATATCTGGCCACAAAAATGTTGATATTAAATCTTTAAAGCCATCTTCTTTGTCCTGAAATAGATTACATCACAAATTGTTTACTTATTATATATAAATATCTTACACATCTGTAAGAAATTAAGATTTCATAAGTCTGCACACAATATTTTCTATGAAGACTGACATGCTAAGTAATATCATAACAATCAAAATAACATAAATTATGATAAGCTGATGATACAAGCACCATTTATAAATGTACTTACTTGGTTAAAAATAAAAGTTACAAATATTCAGTTACATTATATCCATTATTCACTAAAAGAATCAAAACATTTTACATACTTCATATATTTCTATCCCTTTGGCACATATTCCTAACCAAGCATTAGACATTTTGTCAGTCTTTTTCTTGCGCAACCTATAGAGGTGTAGGTTGTGTGCAGCCGGTGGAACTGCTGTCTCCTTGATGAACCGCCACTCAGCTTCACTTCGGGAGACGTTGTGCAAGTCTTGATGGACCAGTGGCATGTTCTTCACCAGATATGCATGACCATGCTTCTGTACCATCTGGACAAGAGAAATTGTTCAGTTATGTAAAAAATTTGGAGTTTAGTTACAAGAATATGTTCTCTGGTTCAAAGGTTCAATCTTTTAGTAAAGGCACAATGAAATAATGTTTTCATCTTAGTAGGAATTTATTATTTAAATGGCATTAGAAATGGCCTTCTTTTGAGTCCCTCCCACCCCAAGATGACACCTTGCTGGGAAATCACAGCTAGACACTTTATTTGTTTACTACACTCTTAAGATGTCATAGGGTTAGAGGTTGCAAAATAACAAGTCACACTTAATGAACATGGGTACTGCCATTGGCCAGTAAGGCTATAATCCCTACCCCTATCCTGATACCACTGCAGATTGAGGCTGTGTTTAGCTGGGTAGACCCACCCCTCTGCCCAAACCCATTTACTTCCCAATGTGTGGTTGGACAAGAAACTAAATAAACATGTAAACAAACCGCCAAAGGCACTTGAGTTACAACATACCCATGCTGGAAAATATTCCCGAGGATCAAAGTAATCCTCCAGTTGACTGGCTCGGTCCAAGTTTCCTAAGTCTGCCTGCAGAGCATAGGCTGCCACAAGAAAACATTTCTCTTCGAGACAATCATGGCCATAACTAAGCACATTGTCCTTCAGCTGTAGGAAGTATTGGTGTCTTGTAGCCTTCTCTCTGTGCATGGTAATACAAAACTTATGAACTCAGGATAAAAAGATATATATACATACATACATACATAGACCAAATATCAGTCGATAATAGTTAAAAGATCCTTAAATTTTGTTTTCAATTTTGGGTGTTTTTGTATAGAACTTAAATTCTGAAAGAAAAAAAGCTTAATTACCTTGAAAAATCATCACTGTCTGACTTCCCACAAATGATCATAAATACCATGTAATTATATTATTTACACATGTAAATGTTAACTAGGGCATTACCCAAAAGAAAAAACAAAATAATGAGCAAAACTATACCTGAGAAGAACTGCCTGATCAACATAATACTGGACACGAAAGTAGAGTATCAACAGTGGGTTCCCATGGCCATCAATGCCCTGTTTATATATAAATTAATCATCTACTCTTATATTACAGATTTTATGAAAACAATTTTTAAATATTTACAGTAATGAATAATCAGAGATTTATTAAATCTAGAATTCTTCAAATGTATTCTCAAAAATATATATATATATATTTAGTCTATCAACAAAAGAAATGACTGCATCTTTTAAACCAGTTTCATCCATAAAATGATAAATGCAATGTGATCAAAATTATAATTTTCCTCTGATGAAAGTGACATAAAATAAGTACATCATTTTAGTTATGAAAACTGGAATTTAAAAAAATAATAATTTAAAAATCACACTTACAGCCCCAGGTCCTGATTTCCAGGCTTTAGGCGCATGTTTGTAAACTTTCTCATCGTTGGAGATAAAATGATACTCTAAATCTACAAATAGGCAAAGAAAAGAATATAAAAAAAATTCTCAGAAAATCATAACATAAATACATCCAGGTTTATTGTTAACAGGACAAAAACAATGAGACAAGACATTAAAGTTTATGAGACAAGAGCTGTCTGTAGACATTGCGCTCAACTTTTCTCAGTGTTGAATAGTATATAGTTAATGCTCTAAATAGGGATACCCACCATTGTGATATGAGTTCAGCTTTTGATTTTAATCAGGTAAAGTTTGATTCAGAATAAGGGTTGATCATTTATAGATAAATAAATAGATCATGTATATATTATTTTTGTATAAATAATGTTTACTGGTTTTATCGTCTCACCAACAGTATTTCAGTTATTTGGAGACAGTGTCCACTTGAAGCATCTTGTATAAATAATGAAAGCAATTAAAAATATAACAGTTAAATTGAAAAACAACATGACTGACATAAACCTGAAGATTGTTACATTTTAAGTTCTTTTAACTTATATTTATCCCTCTCAACTGTCCATTTCCTGAGTAGAAGCAGTACTCAGGTACTGAGAACCTGGAGCAATGTGCAGAAAGTAGTCTTGCTTAAGGACTAACATCACGTGGTCAGTTCCAGGGTGCAAACCCCGGACCCTCCGATCCAGAGTTCAACGTCTTAACCACTAGACCACGGATGCGCACACTGTTACAGTTGAGCTGACAAACAAGACAATACCTTTTTTAAATGCCAGTCCAAAGTACTCTGTTTCCCGTAGGTTGAGGTGTGTGGTTACTTGATTGAAGACATCTTGGAACTTGGACTTGACCTATTTTATAACAAATGAAAACAGTAATAATATTTTACCAGTTTAATTGAGTGTTACTGCTTGTGCATTCAGTTAGACACTATCACTGGTCCATCAGTCTGATGCTGGAAAAAATTTGAGGGGCATGGAGTGGTACTATTTATATGCTGAACATACTGTCGGACCTGTTGAAAACAATCCAAATTATATTCATAAATTAGATACAAAGAAAGCTATCTATCCAAAATCAAATTTTGATGAGAATTATTCAAGACTTTACCTAGGAGCGCCTTTCTTAAGATCAGGAATCATTTAAAATATACCCCCCTTGTTAAATAGCAAAGTAATATAACTGGGAAATCCTCTCAATAGATTTAGTTATGTGAAGGAATATTACAGGTGATGTTTAGTGGGTATTTTAGGTGTTATTGTGACACATACATAAAGTATGCTTTAACCGAATGGTTTCATTTATCTTTGTCTTTCACCTTTCAGCATGTGGCGAGCACCGAAGTATGCTACTGAAACAAATTATAGTATCTTTTAGCAAGTATGTTGGGTTTCACCAGGATAATGAAAAGCGTCGTGAAGTACTGGCCTGCCAGTGTAGCTGAAGAATGAGTGATAGGTCAGGTGAAATTGTGAGATTTGCTTCGCTGTGATTACCAAATTAGAAGTCAACAAATTTTCTAATGGCAGCATCTGTATGACCTATGAGATGTTGGATGTGCATAATAATTAGGTAGGAATAAGGCATGGATATGCACAATGCACATGTTTGCAAAGTGCATAGATGTTTATAAGGTACTGGGAGTATTTCAAAAAAAGGTAAGTATATCGAAGGCATAAATAAAGAATTATAAATGCATTTCTACTTACTTTCAACATATAGTAAGTGACATATATTAATTAACAGCCATTGTCAGAATATTTTGTATTGTGTATTAACCATTACAAAAGAACAAGGTGGATTTTAAAAAAACACATGCAAAGTAAACTGCTCCTTGTACCACCTGCATTAAATAAGCATTTTGCAAGCGTCAACCCTTGTTTACTTAACATTTAAAGTCATTAAAAATACTTGTAAGAAGGAAAAACCTTTCAATAACTGTTTTTGTAATGTTAAGTTTAACATTTCTTTTTATGCCAGATTATATTCACAGAAATAAAGGAGACAAACTGAAGTTAACAGTAAATATCAGAATTGAACTAATTTGTGCAAGACCTGTAAAAGACTAAAAAAAAAAAAGATAACAATTGCAAACAGTGCAATCAGTCAGTGATATAAAAAGATATCTTAGAGGTCAACCACAAACATGTTTTACTTACATCTACATAGAATATTTTTTCATCCCGATTCAGAAAGCAGACTTTGACAGCTTTGCGCTTTTTTCCTCCTGCTGTTGAGCCAGACAGTGTGGACATTTTATGTTTTGGGACGTGTTGTACCCTTCGAGGCCATCAATTCAAGTAGATTGTGCATAATCCAAGAGTTAATACTGAACCTGAAAAAGATAAATATATGTCAAAATCAGCCTATTTATTCCATTAGTATGACACGACCTTAACCTGAAACCTAGAAATTACCTTCGCTACGAGAACATGGAAAATACTAGATTTCTACAGCTATTCCAAAGTTCTGTGAAGTGAAAATAAATCAAGTAACTAGGGTTCTTGCTTAATGCAGTGTATATGTATTTCTCCAAATGTAAGCATTTTAAATTAGGTTTTGTGTTTTCATCTGCATTGATTATGCAGCGTATGCATAAAACAATGTCTACAGTGCAAACAGAGATCAAGTTTGGAAGCTTTAAGCCAACCAAAATTTAATCGGTCAAACAGCTAATTACATGTATGTGCTAAGTCTTACCAGCTTAAGATGACAATCTTTTTTGCTAAGTCTTACCAGCTTAAGATGACAATCTTAAAAATACAAAATTTTTCATTGACAAGTTAACCTACTCCTAGTTTTTAAATGCTGATGATTAGGAATGGGCAATATTAGACTAGAACAAAATATGATGTCAACAAACTATGTTTTAGCATCTCTAAGATGACAATAATAAATTTTATATGTGCATTAGGACCAATCAAGAGATGTGTTTCGCTCCTGTAGGTATTACATTAATTTCGCAAAAATAGTCATAATAGGATATTGATGGAAACATTGTCGCTCAGCGTTTTTTAATACAGTGCAAAGGTTTATGCCTTTATGAAGTGGTGCAGTTAACTATAGATGCACTTGTTTGAGTAATCTAAATTAACAAAATGCTGTAATGAACAATGTACAAATCATTAAAATTCCCATTAAAAACACACACAGAAAGCATTGACTGTAATCACTTGAATGATGTTAGAGAATATCATACCTTATAGACATTTTACTTCTCCTATTTATTCATTTCTTTAAGAAAGACCTTTTCTTTATACCTAAAGTCCTGGTATTTTTTGTTGTTTAATGCAGTTTAGAAAATTAAAGAGCTTCATCTGGAGAAAAATAATAAAACATGTCTCTTTTTTTAAGTACATATATAATTCAGGTTTAAATAACAAAACAACCACATTACTCAGTCAAAGGTGGAAATTTCATAAATATTGACTTCATGAGACATGTACATATAAATGTCACAGATATGAAACTTGAATGCATTTAATTATCATGGAGCACACACATACGAGTCCACCACCAAGGAGGACAACAACTCTTTAGCATTACTACAAAGACACCTCAAAAGCTGCCCGCAAGACATCACGGCTCTGTCCTACAAGACTCTTGTCAGATCCATACTCAAGCATAGTCTAGGGGTCATACACCACCACATGCATCAACCTGTTGGTAGATGTGCAATGACGAGTGGCCAAACATGTAAAGGAAGATTACAAGACAACAGTCAGCACCACTGCAATGATGAGGACCTAGGCTGGCCACATTGCAGCATCGCCAATACAATACCAAGCTGGTGACGGTCTACAGGATCACATTAATATAATCTCATAGCCATCAAAACTGAGCATACTTTCATCCCCTAAAACTTGGAGGTCATGGTTATGCATAAAAAATCTATGTCCTATTCTGCCGCACCGATGCCATGAAGTTTCCTATAGCAGCCAGTCTTAAGGTCTTCAAGAGAGGACTAGTCATGAGGGGCCATAATTACCAGAGCTCTTTGCAATTACATTCTGTATGCAGATGCCCAAGAGAGGAATATGTATGGTAATGGAAGATGGCAGTGGTGACTAAAACAACAATGAATTTAGATGACACTTTTAATAATGTCAACCAGGCATTTAAAGAAAACAACAACAACAACAGTATTATCATTAATCAACTCTTTTCTGTCAAAATTTTTACAAATGTGTAATAAATAATAACCCAACAGTCGTTATTGCACTAGGTTTAAAAAACATAAATATCAAAATATAGTGTCTATTTATGATATACATTTAAATGTCTAAAAATTTTGATTGATCGGGTCTGCGTGCATGAAGAAATTAGCTAACCAGAATTTAGATTAGCTTTGGTTAAAATCAGTTCCAATCAGAAAGATGTGCTGAAGATATTTTAAATAGCGGTATGCTTTGACCTACACCTGCTTTATATGTTGTAAACAATGACATGTGAAAGTCAAATTCCTCTTATACCACATGACACAGATACAAATTAAATATCTACAAAATATGTTTACCTGAATTAACTATGAAGAGGTATTATTATTAGGACAGTGCAGTGGTGAAGTTAGAAACAAGTCTGTCTGGACACTTTATACTTCAAAGTTCAAAGCTGTATTTTACTTTGCCCATGATCAACAAACTCCAACTGAATGTTGACACCCATTTTTTTATCATAAAGTTTACATATGTAAAAATACAAACAGGATGCACACAATATATACTGGTGTACTTATATGAAAAGTAATAAAATATGTACACTACAATGAGTTGAATAACTTTGTTGGAGTGTGACCAAACCTTACAAGGTGCACATGTAGCACCGCAGGAATTTCGAGAGAAACTCGAAAAGTTCTCTATGTGAAACATATTTACCTTAGTATTCAATGTTGTGGAATATCCATCACGATATTTGGTTAGTGTTAAAACTTATAAAAATGGGATTAAGTCCTTTAAAAACAACGAAATACCAGACATTCCATTCGGCTTTGTAGTAATCGTATTCCTCTTCAATCATAGCCTCGTTTTGGTATTGTCGAAAACAATCTCCAAAATATACAAAACAAGATTCTTGAACATTCAATTACTACATTGTCTGCAAAATGTGGATTTTAAATTTTGATCCACTAAATTTTACTAGACCAGAAAATAAATTGGGAAACAAATAATTATTCATTCTACGTTCAGGGTTTAGTATAGAGAGTATAACATCGCGAAAACTCATTACATTATCACTGTTAATTTGTGTAGGTACATTGAGTTATATCGCAATTTTTGGCAACATTTATAAAGTGGCAGCACTTGCAGGTCATTAGAGCAATAAAAGGGCTTTATTTTTGTTACATATAAGTGCGTATTTTCTGTGTTTATTAATTTTAGTCACCCATGTATTCCTTGTGACGAAGCAACTTATTCCTCGTGTATTTAGTCCAACATATTATACTTTCCATGAAATTAAATAGTTTGTTATTTTTGAAACGGTTTAGACACATTTGCTTTAATCCCAGTTCGTTTACTCTGAAATTGCCATTTCGCACAAAAATTCACATTTCTTCTGCCTGCTCAGGTTTGGTACATTCTTCCCATTTCCATCTACTTATGATGTCTAACCTGTACTTACACTCTGTACATGCTGAAAACATCATTGACCCCATATACATTTTTTTAAGAACCTCACAGTGACCCGTTATGATCATCATAGTAATTTCTTAGCTATTTTGTTGAAAGAAGACCCTGGATAAATATCTGAGTAGATTCTCTGATGTACCATAGGTTCACTGAATGAACATCTCATATTAATTTCTTCGACTCAATCAGGACTTAAACCCATGCTGTGGGAGGCTAAGCAGTCAGAGGAATTACAAGTCAGCATATCTACCACTTTGCCATGGGGGCCTCCCCATTAAAATAAGATATACCCCATCCTGATTCGTGTCTGTAAACGGTTAACATGCACTTTTATGCCATTGCTCACTTTACGCACGGCTTAACCCTCATTCGAAAAATCGAAAACTTTAAAGTACCAAAAACACTAAGAATGGTAATGCCTAAGACAGGTTAGGCATTATTTATTTTATTTTCGTTGTTTTAGTCAATACCAAGCAAATCTAATTTTCTTTCATTTTTTCTTCTCAATACAAGTGTAGCAAACACTTTCCAGTGGAGGGGGCGGGGGTAGTAACTGTGCGTAACTTTAAAAAAGTCCCAGTTACGCGTCTGGTTAGAACGTAAAATGTAAAATCATGCATGAAGAAATAAGTTATTATGTTTTGGCACATGTACAGGTTGTAACAAGTTACCACAGAACAATATAATAATAATATGTATATTTAAAATATTGTATAAATTGCAACATGTTTTTTAAGTTTTTAAGGTTTGTTTATGTATTTACTCAAAATTAATTGCTGTTGTGAAGTTTATTAATATATGTGTGATAAAATGTCATTCTTACTGATAATTTATAACATAAAGTGATAACATTATGTTAATTGGTATTTATGATGAATATCATAATTTCTATAATTTGCAATACATTTATAAATTAAAGTTGTAAAAAGGAAATAATAAATAAAATGCTTAATTATATTTATAATGTACTTGATTTTGAAGCCAGCTTGATTTTTTTAAATGTAAAATAATGTCAGACACAACACAATTTTCATGGTCAAAATGTACCCAGACTGAATGTTTCCTCATATTTTTATTTAAATCTGAACCAGGTAGATCTACCATATTTATTCTAATTGAGGCGCCTGCCCTTTTTGTAGCACAGCCCCACCCCCCAAAAAAAACTTACAAATTTAGATGCTTGGAATAAACTTTGGTTTCTTATGCAAAAACCTATATTTATTGAACAATGTCCATCCATACCTCATTAATATTTGACAGTAAACTTCAAATGATCATCGTCTTTTCAAAGTAATTTGAGGATAACAAAGACAGAAGTAGCTACAGGTAGTGTAGAGTATGGATCAATGCGGGAGTACTCTGGTAATTGATTTCTTTCTTTTTTATATTCAATTGATTTAATTGCCATTTACCTTGGCAATTTAAATGACGCTGTATTTGAATTCATGAAGAAATTTATTTTTTTTTTTTTACATAAAGTTGCCTACTGCAGAGGTTCTAGATAAGTGTTACATGTGAGCTATTATTCACTACTAATTAAAGGCTTATTCATAGCTGTGCCAGAAAATTTGGCATTCTGGCAAGCATCATCACCTTGCTCTAGTAATAAGTGCATGAAAGATACACATGACATGGTCTTGTTAGCAAGGCTTCTTTGAAGTGGCTGACTGGAGGGATGGCTTCGTCTAAGCTAGCTGCTGTAATCAATATTTGAGCATAATTGACACATATCTTTTTTACCACTTTCTACTCCAATATAGACAACACATAAAAAGTAACATACACACATTGCACGTGCAGCAAGATATTGGAGAAATGATGAGAAAGCCAGTCAAGATCAAAGGTGTAAACTGCTAGCTGCCAAACATGTCATAGAGATTTGCTGCATGGTGAAGAGCAAAGGATTGTAAATTAATGAAAACATGATATCTTTCAGCTTACATTGTTTATTGATCTATCGAGTTTGTGGTTACCATTTGTAATGCAATAAAATATTGATGTTCATGTATTGAGAAAAGTGTGCCTCTGTCTTTGTATGGTGCCCAGGTGCTTCTAGTAGAATAAATATGGTACGTCAAAAAAAAAGAATGCAAGCGAATGTCCGAATAGATGCCAAATGTTCGAATATATTTTAAGCATTTGAACGTTTGGTAAACAAAATAATGTTCTTTTCTACAGAAAACTAACCGATTTGGTTTGACTAAACTGCTATCATATAGCAAAAAACGGCAAAGGTCATATGGTTTCTTGTTTAAACAGTTATTGTTCACACCTTAACTGTTTAATATTCACACCTGTTACCAGTTAAGAGGCGTTAAATTGTGGTAGTCCGGTAATAAGCAGTGTCATGGCATCAGAATAGGAAGATGGTTTACCTTATTGTCATTTTCACATTATTTCAACAGCTATGAACTATTTACTTTATCCACTATTCTAGTGTTCAACCTGGGTAATCCCCTCAAGCTATTCTCAGCAACCAATTACGTAACATAGCAACTGGTTTCCTGCTCACATACTTTACAACCTATTAGGCAAGTAATATCATGGAACCAGTCTGGTTGAAATAAGGTTCAATGAATTTATAATTAGGTTAGCCATCTTCAACACAACAATATATTTATATCATCATCCACTAGTGTTCAAGTTTTGAAAAAACATATCCAAATATATAAGTCAATATATAATCATGTAAAGTGTTATAATTACATGATTATTTCAGTAGGTAATATTACTGATTCTTTATATTTGGTATTATAGATATATAAAGAGATAGACGATACACAAGACATTCTTTGATTAAACAGGGCATCTTTGAAGTGGTTGACTAGAGGAACATTTTCATCCTATTGTTGAAATCAGTATTGAGTCAAATTGACAATATGTCTTTTTTTTGGACACTTTTTACTCTAACATACAACTTCCAAATAAAGTCACATATAATTCAAGAGAAAAAAATGGAATGTGGACAAAATAGCTCAAGATCATAGGTGTGTAATGCTTGCTGCCAACACCCCCCAAAAAAACCCAACAACAACCGTGTTAGATTTGCAGAATATTGAATATCGAAGCCATGTTACTGTTACAACAAATGATGCCATTTAGCTTGCACATTTTATGGATTGCTTGGCTCTATGATTTCTGCTTATTGTAAAATAGGATTGATATTGGTGAATTGAGAAATCATGCCTAGATAGAAACTCCGCCATCATGTTTTGTATGGTATCAGGGTGCTTCTAGTACTTTAAATATGTTATGTATATCAATCTTTTTGAGATATTAGAGCCATTAGAATTCCTCAAGTGGCAAATTTTCTTCTTTTTTGTTTTAACTGCAATTATTGTTACCTTTGTCTAGGCCATTATTCATAGAAAATGTTTAGACATTTCAAATATGTTTTTATTACAGAAGATGGAGAGTGCAACAAGCAACAACAATGACAATATTGAAAATCTGCTTGAAAAGATTTTAAAAGATGACCCACAATTGATTCGAGACATTGAAACCCACAGGTAAAAATCCTCAAAAGCAGTTGCCTCTGTGTATTTGGCCACTGTTTTTCTCCTAGAACAAAACATTTGGCAGATTATAAATTAAAGCAGTTCACTTTTTGTTAGTTCATTCTTGATAAGCATGAATATAGTCCATTTTGACTTAATGCTTACAGTTATTAATTATTGTATCCTTTTTAGCTCACCAGAGCTTAAGCTAAAGGTAAAATACTTCGAACATTCAGATACCAGAACAGCTAGAGCTTTGATATTTGGTGTACATATTCTTTGAGTGACCCAGTATCAAGATTGGTAAAATAAATTTGATCCATCAAGAACTATGGCCACCATGGACCAATTTCTCCATATTGCCATGTATTAAAAAAACAGTGAAACTGATTTTCACCATGTTGCTTGTTTTCATTTATTTCAATTGTTCATGTCTGTTTTTACATTGCTGATATTCCTTGCCTGTTTTAGCTAAAGGTATGGCACACAGGTGAGCAACTGTCATATAAGGCCAACATATAGGGTTATCATGACCCTCCTGTTTAAATTACATATCATGTTGGAGCGATATTTTACCTTAAAATAAAGCCCATTTCTCACCAAAACTTAGTTCTTATTTGAAGCCCATCTGAAAAACAGAACATAAAAAAACACAGCCAAGTGAAAATGAAACATTCACAGCTAGTTTGTTCCAATCCACCAAGAAATTCCCTGAGAAATGACTGGCCTGTGTAAGACTAATGGGGTCCTACCGATATCCTCAGTTATCTCCCTTGCCAAGTCAGTTTAGAGTGATCTCCCTTTGGTATTGGGTAGTTCCGGTTTGTTGAGAAAAACGACGATCAGATAATATATCGAGATTTATCCCTGTGTTCTTAAAGAAATTTCAATGTTCGCTCTATATTCAACGTAGGAAACTGATGCAGAACAGCAGTACAGCCAAAGCTAAGAAGGAAATTATGTATGATCGAGTAAAACTGTTAAAGTCGGAACAGTTTCTCAAGAAACTGTATAGGTGGGGTAAAATAAGTTGGTACTTAATCTCGACAGATCATCCCGTAATACTGGCGTGTTGCGATTAATTTCGCTATTTTTGTTGTCTTTTTTCGTCATTGATGAGCTGCAGATAATTTGTGTAAGCTTTAATTGTAAATGTGATGGAAGTGAAGTGGTAATTGGAGCAATTCGACTATAGTAATGCATTTTTATACTAGTCATAATTGAAATTAAATGTGTGGCATGTAGGGAGTTGGCAACATATACAACCTGTTTTGGTGTGTGTGTATTTTTTGCTCTTTTATCCTATTTTCATTAACTCATTGAGCCCTACAGTCATTCCCTAGAGGCATTTCTCCAGTCATCCCTACACCTGGTGGGGGTCTTATCTGCCCCTCATGCCTGGTGACACATCTGGTGTGGATTACCGGTCAGTGTAAGATATTGGGGGTGGATGTATACACAACACAATAAACATGTCATTTTGGATATACTCTAAAAGTATATTTTCACATACTTGCAGCACAGAAAGTGTAATTTTTAACAATGTAAGAAAAGAAATACTTCAGAAAAGAAAGAAAATGACTGAAATCCGAAAAACAAGTAAGATTAATAATATTAAAATCAACACATTTCAAAAGATTAAAATAAGATATAATTGACCTCATCAAGTTTTCTTATGTTTATAACGTGAATGACACTGCTTTATTTAAAAAAATATATAACGAGTAACTTTAAAACAGTCGGCCGTCTTTGATTGAAAGTTGCGATTTACCGGTAGTTTGAAAAAATAACGCTCTTAAACTTCATATTTGATTGAAAATTCCGCTTTTTCCAAGCGTAAGCTTTGTCTTTTGATCTGTTGATATTTGCAATTATATTATAAGTGGATCTGACACAGGTAATTCCACATATCCGCCGATACATGTGCGTATAAATAGGAATTTTAAAGCTAACAGTAAGGCACATCGCCGTTTTTCTTTGTCTCGACATAATTAATTCATTGTGTTTTCATACGGGTTACATAAAAATCCAATACATATATTTCAGGCCATAAAAACCTTACATGTGACCACACTTTTTCCTAATCCACTGCTATTTTCAACATAAAATCGGCGTACTCTCAATATAGTTTACTGTATATAACCGAAACCGGAACTACCCAAAGAAGCGCCACCTCGTTCAAGGGAGGTAAATACGTAGCGAAATCAGGGATAACTCCGTATATCGGTAGGACCCCATTAGAGGATATCTGCGACAAGCATCAAAGTTTGTCAAGTCAAACTCTTATCACTGTACAGTCGGTTGCCAATGATGACATTTATTTCTTATTCTGACTCATCTATCATCACATGGTTTAAAAATGTTCTGTACTGTTTAGACAAACAATAAGCAGCATTTGTGGCATGTGAGAAACATACTCCTTGTATAAGTTTACTTCAGACTGCCACATGCAAAAACGTTACAGTTGATATGCAGATTTATTGCAGAATATCGATCCATTTTTTCAGATTACTTACTGGCAAAATATGTTTTTGTTAAATGATTAGTTCCTCTTGCTCAGATCTTAAGAAAGAAGTCATGGCTTATTATCAGGAAAATACAATAGTTCATTAATTAAAGACTTCAATCTGTATTACAAGAGCATGATATACAAACGACAGTTACCATTTTTTAGAAATAGCTTTACCTTATGTTTTCTTATCAAGTATCTGATTTTTAGGTATTTGAAAGCAATGTGTTTATCATCTTTAACTGTTACTTTTAATTGAATAATTTTATCGAGTTTAAAAAAAGGTCTTTAAAAAGTGTTACAGTTAAGTACTATGCATATTTATCAATCCTAACTATGTGTATGTACTTTAATTTGAATATTTGTCTCAGTCGTCAAGATGTGCCCGCATTGGTGCGCCGAGTTGATACATTCTACAAGCAATATTCTGGCCAACACCGACAGATGACGCAGAATGAGATAGAACTTTTTGTGACAAGATTGCTTAAATGTACCCTATCTGTGGCTGATTCCGTTAAATTGTCCAGAAGTGTAGAAAAAGTAAGTATCCAAACTACAGTACTCATTAGCCTGTAAATTCTTGTGCAAAGTTATCTTAGGTACATTTGAGAATGTGCATGACTCAGGTGTAATTAATAGTCTTGTATTTGTCACAGCTTGCTATAAGCTTTAATGACAATATTCTGATTGTTTTTACTGAAAAAAGAGGTGTTCCACCTCTGAGGAAATGCATAACACCTCTCTAAAGTGTAAAATTAGTATTTCTTGCATCCAATTGTAATCATATTGTGCATTTTATGTGGCTTCCATTATTTTCAAAGGGTAAAAAACTTACTATAGATACATTATAAATAGTCAAAAAGGCATTTGTTGGATCCATCAGCTGGTGTTCTTAATGGGTTTTTTTGTGTGTTTTTTTCATTAGATAACATTATCAATCATATTATATGTAACTGCAATGAAATTGCTTGACACACTCTCTGAAACAAAATAATGTTCAAAGTCCACAAAAAAATATGATACATTGAGTGCACCATTAAGGATAAAATTGACGATATCATTGAGGTACCTGTCCCAAGTGGTGAAACATATTTCTTTCACCTATGTCTTTTTATGCAAGCTTTATGACATAACATAAAAGGGGGCGCTCTTGGCCGCGTGTTTAGTCACTGGCACTGACTTCAGCTTCTAACTGCGTGGGTTCGATGTCCCAGGTGGGGTGAGATGTTTCTTGTGGGGAGGTTTTTCATCTAACCTGCGGTGTGTAGGTGGTTCTACCCAGAAAAGTGTCTGGGGCCTGCTTCCTCCAATAAATAACTTGATGTTGCCAATATGATCATAATTGTGTCGGTGTTATGTAACAAAACAACAACAAAAAACATGATGGTGGAGGTTAATGGATATTTTTGTACTTGTCACAGTACTATATATAATAATGAATTAGACATGTATTGAAGTAATCCAAACATTTAAGTCAAACAAAAGGTTAAGGCCGCAAAATCTCAATTGGTACAGCGTCGACTTGCGGATCAGGAGGTCGCGGGTTCAAACCCTGGCCGGACGAAACAAAAACTTTAAAGTTGGTAGTAGTGGCTTCCCTCTTAACGCTTGGGGCAAAGGGGACAGCATTACCCCTGACTCGTTGGTGTCAGTATAATGGACCGACTGGGCTCAGTCCCTGGGCACCTCATAAGTGCCCCTGTGCTATAATGATGGAAATGTTGTTGCACACTATCAGCAAAAATGCCAGCAAATCCCTTTGAATCCGAAATGAAAGGATCCAAATTTAGAACTTTATGATAGGTTTAAATCGTTTTTTTAAAGCTTTTTTTTGTCAATTACACAATTGTCATCTTAAAAGAATCTTTCTTATTTGAATGAAAATATTACAAAAAACAACACATATTGTTAGTTATAGTTGTGTTACTGAACAGAATAACTACATAAAGAATTAAAAAAGTGTTGATCAATAGTAACTGGTGTATGCTTATTGTGTCTTATGGCTTCATATATTGTAAAAATATTATGCCTATAAAATATTACGTTGTAACACGTATCAGAAGAATGACTTATGCTGTTGCAAATCTACAATTTTTATAACAGATAATCCAACTCCACGAATGTAGCTGCCAGGATCTGATTTTTACCGGATATGAGGAATATTTGAAGGAGAAAATGTCTTCAACAGAACCAGATGCTAAAACTTTGAATAAAGGTCAGTGGTGATGCTACAAATGATCAAACAAACATTGAATTAAAATAAGATTCATCAAACGAAACAAACATTTCTTACTTTATCTGGAATCAGATTTAAAGTGAATCAGCTTTTATGACAATTTTGCAAGTGTAATAAAATGTAAGTTGAAAAAAATAATTATTAATATCAGTTATACTTGATATCTGTTTAGCTTAATTGCCATACTGAAATTAGGTTGGTTTATTTCATATTAATACTAAGTCTGCCAATCAAGAATTGATGAGGCTTAGGCCAGTAGGGTAAATCCAGATTAGTCTACTATTGCTTGGAGCTGTCTGATGACAGGATCCACGCTATTTGCTTCTAAGTCACTTTCCAAGCACCTTGTTTTCTTTGCATAAAAATGTGATTTAGATATAGAATTTTGTTTGTGTTACTAACAGATGTAGCAAGCTCAGGGTAAAAGTTATTTATATTTAAATTAATTTTTCCCTATTTGATTTCAGTCTCCATATTGTTTGAGCAAAACACGCTAGTGCAGGATGTGCTAAGGCGGGACATTGGTCATGTAACTTCCTGGATAGCCAGTCAAATGAATTCATTAGTATCTATACGACCTGCTGATTTGACACCTACTCAAGTACAGTGCCTGTCATCACTTGTCAAGGTATAAAACATTCTTAACTTGCTTAGCACAAATTTTTCAAGATTATGCAAGAAATTTAGTTTCAGATCATCTAGCTCTCTGCTGGAAACTGTCTGGCCAGGTTTCACACTATTTGCTGCTTAGTCTAATCAGAATGTCTCATTATTGTGGCATAAAATTGTAAGCAAATTATTTACAATTAATATGTTTTATTTACAAATATATCAGCGAAGAGTTAACCGTTGTTAATACTGGATTTGGTTGTATCTCTCAATCAAAGCTTGTTGGTCAATTTCACACAATACTTCATTTTTTTGAAATCTCAGAATTAATTTTAAACACATTTGTTAACGTCATTAAATGTGGCCAAAGTGGGAGATTTTCACTTTTAAAGTGGGAGATTTGTTATTTTCATATGAACAAAGAAGGAAATTATCTGTTTCCAAGTAGGGAGATTTTTGGAAAATATGTAAATCATTTTCAAATTATTACCTTAAAAGTGGGAGTCTCCCAGTAAGCACATTTGTCTAGAAAAGCATGTGACTACTGAGATTTTCGTGATACTGTGCATCACATTTATTATCAATATAAAGAAAATATCAGCTTAAGTGGACAATTTTGACAGCATTCACTCGAATGTTTTTATGGCTGATGAGATGTAGCAAAAACTTGTGGTAACATTTTTTATGTATTTGGAAAAAGCAATAAAAGAGTTATTTTCTTGGTAACCTAGGATATAGATTCTTCCTTGTCCAGTCTATTACTTTAATTAACAGATAAAAGTTACTGTGAACAATTGTTGTTGAGTGCAGCTTTATTAAACAGCTTTAACTACATAACACTAGAAATGCCTGTTAAGCATCATTTTTATCCATTAGCTGGAGCAGCATGTCATTACAAGCTTAGGTTTTTGTCCAATGACAGTACCAACAATAATAGCACCTCCTTCTGTCTTTGTTTTCAAGATCAGCCTCCAGTTGTTCCAGACCTGTCCGTCACAGCTGCAGCCGATGATCTGGGACACCAGGGAGTCAACTGACGAACAGGACTTGTCTGTGGCTGACATCATACAGGGACTGGTTCACATCCTGACCACTGAGGTAAACATAGTGAGCATACTCTAAACACACTTAAAATTATGGATAAAATATCGTAATTGTAAAATCAGCTAAATTTCATTAAAAGAGAATCAATTTATAAGTAGGAATTTATGAGTTTGGATAAAACCTTTGGCCTCATTATTTCTAAAGGATTAGTAGATGTGCAATTCACCAAAATCATCTGATTTTTGTTGATGTTAGTTACTTTTTTTTGCAGTGCGTGGACTTGCTTTACGTCATTTTTTTGTTTAAAACATATGTCTGTTTACTCAATTGTCACTTTTCTGCACTACTTATCAAGAAATATGCCTTTTTAATAGCAAAACAGGCAGACTTCAAATCTGTATCTTGTTCTCTCCATTTTTATTGATGCAAATTACTGTCTTTTCAACACAGCAACTTTATACCACATGAGTTTTCAACTTGTTTGTTTGTTGGGTTTATTGTCCCACCAGCAGTATTTCAATTATCAAATATAGTGCTGCCTTCACTGTGTATAGCATGCCGTGAACACGTGGCATGATACCGCACCCAGTCACATTATCCTGACACCAGGCCAATCAGTCATGGAACTACCCTTATATTTGCTTGAGCATTAGCAAGGGAGCTATACCACTACCCTTTTTAATGACTTTGGTATGTCGCTGCCCGGGTTCGAACTTGGGGCCTCTTGTATATGGGGCCAAAGCGTTACCAGGTCTGGTGAATTTTTTAAGTTGTATCTATAAATAAAATTACCATGCATTTAATGATAGACAAATAATTAGGTTATATTGTTTCATATTGATAACCTATCTTTATTTTTATGTTCCTTTCTGTTTGCAGGGTTACACATCTGAGTGTGTACTGCTCTGTGGAACTTCTGTTGTACTAATGTTGAACACTAACAAGGGACACAACTCTGCATGGCTGGCAGCTCAATATATTCTTGGGCATGCTCTTTATGTGCAAGGTAAGTAAAGACAAGCTATCTTTATTATTTTGTATGCTCTTTCATGTGCAGTGCAAGTAGAGACAAGCTATCTGCATTATTTTGTATGCTCTTCATGCGCAAGGTAAGTAAAGACCAGCTATCTGTATTATTTGCATGCTCTTTCCTTTGCAGTGGAAGTAAGTACAAGCTATCTGTATTTTATCACATGCTCTTCATGTGCAAGGTAAGTAAAGACAAACTATCTGTATTATTTCGTATGCTCATCATGTGCAAGGTAAGTAAAGACAAGCTATCTGTTTTATTTCATATGCTCTTCATGTGCAAGGTAAGTAAAGTCAAGCTATCTGTATTATTTTGTATGCTCTTCATGTGCAAGGGAAGTAAAGACAAGCTATCTGTATTATTTTGTATGCTCTTCATGTGCAAGGGAAGTAAAGACAAGCTATCTGTATTATTTTGTATGCTCTTCATGTGCAAGGGAAGTAAAGACAAGCTATCTGTATTATTTTGTATGCTCTTCATGTGCAAGGCAAGTAAAGACAAACTATCTGTATTATTTCGTATGCTCTTCATGTGCAAGGTAAGTAAAGACAAGCTATCTGTATTATTTTGCATGCTCTTTCCTGTGCAGTGGAAGTAAAGACAAGTTATCTGTATTCTATCACATGCTCTTCATGTGCAAGGTAAGTAAAGACAAGCTGTCTGTATTCTATCACATGTCTTCATGTGCAAGGCAAGTAAAGAAAAGCTATCTACATTATTTTGCATGCTCTTTCCTGTGCAGTGGAAGTAAAAACAAGCTATCTGTATTATTTCGCATGCTCTTCATGTGCAGGGAAAGTAAAGACAAGCTTATTGAGACATTTAATTTCTTTCCCTAAACCTGAGGCATGTGTAAATACGTCATACTTCATTAGAAAAAAGAAAGGTTATATTTAAATGTTATATATTATTAATAATTATTGTACGTTACTTTCTAACAACAATATGCAGAGCCTGTGACTAAGAGATTAGAGTCTCTGACATGTAACTCCTTAGCTGTGTAGGTTCAAGTCCCGGTTGGGGAGAGAATTTATGTGGTGAGCTTTTCCAGCTAACCTGCGGTGCGTCGGTGGTTCTACCCAGGCATAAGTATCTATTCTTATCAGACAGCTTTCAGAGGGAACTTGCAGATCTGAATCTACTGTATTTGATTCTGTTTGAACCATTTGTGTTTATTAGGTATAAGTTTAAAAGTTAGTATTTTTTGTATATTTATAGCACATAGACATTTACCTTGAAGTATGCATTGTTACTTTCAATTTCATGCTGATAAGGTACCAAAATGGACTATGCTGTATTTGTGTTTATCTTTTAAAATGACAGTGTATTATCCTGTCAAAATATGATTGACTTTAAAATCAGTAAGCAGATATATGATGTATGCATATTACTTTGCCAGATCCTTATTGACTTCTGGATGACAGTTACTCAGTCTGTATTACAGACGACTTTTTCCTTTTCAGCTCTCTGTTGACAGAATAAATTTTTTTGTGTTGACATTGTCTGTATACTTATTGTATGTAATTCTGTTTTAACGTTGATTGCATGATCACATAGTATTGATAAATTTAAGGTTCAGCAGACTGAATGATTTTATCTTCACAGATTGTAATTGAATACTTTTTAAAATTGTCTCACTGTTGCAACATTGTATATTTCAGGACAAGTCTTCACTTTACAGCAGATGTCTCAACTGAAAGACCTTTCACTTCCTAATGACCAGCTAATGTCAGCACTACCACAAGTACCACCCTATTTCCTGGGGCCTGTTGCTTTCATTCGAGCCCTTGTCGCCTGTGGAAACATGTCTTTGCTGAATACACACTCTAATAACCAAATGGTGTTCATGCAACTCTTTAAGTTCATTATAAGACTCTGTAAAGGGGATATCACTCTTCACTACCACTCATTCAGTGCATTATTATTATGGTATACAAGACTAAACAAGATTCTCTCCCTTGAGGAGAGTGAAGAACTAACAAGAAATCTTGCTCCATTACTGGAGAGCTCCCTGCAGTTGGTGCTTGTGAACTGGGACAGTCCAGTAGAAGATGTGCCAGAGGTTGTGGTCAGTATCTTCAGCCAGGTGATGTCTGCCTGGACCTTGGTCAGAGAACAAGTCCCTTTTCTACCACAGCAGGTGCTGGATATAGTGTCAAGCACACACTGGTATGTGAAAGGCAAGTATAGGATCCTGGCAGCACTGCTGAAATATATGCAACCCGAGGAGGTAAGTACTGACAGTTCTTAAAGTCATTCTAGTCACTTTATTTTTAGTTGAAATACTTCTTCAATAGTAATTTTTCAGTACGCTATGTTCCAGACATATTTGATTTATATTGATTAATTGCAGTATATTTCTTGTTAGAATTCTCAGAATACCACTTAATCGTTTCCCATCCATCTAAGGTTATCAGCTGGTCAGCCTGTCTTCAAGCATTTTGTTCTATTAAGCCCTGTACTCGTTTGGGATGGTTGAATCGTAATGCTAACATGTGATCTTTTCTCAACCCCTTGGTGGATGGCTTCCATTTTTCTATATACAATTAGATCATAGTTAACTAGAGGCCTTTTTAACTGTCTTTCTGAGCTCTTCCAGAGCAGCTCTTCAATTATCAAAAATTCTCAGTAACCCAATTAAGGTTACTATGTATCATAAAAGGCTAGATGCGCAACCAATGTGAGAGGTGTGAAAAGCCAATTAAGGCAGCGTCCTACTGTATACTTGAGATTAGGGTAACTGTCTACAAACAAGGATGCACTTTTTACCCATTGTCGACTAGGAGTTATTTTTATAAACCCTCAGTTGTGTAGTCATTCACTCAACATTCTACTGAAATTGATTAAAGAAACCTTTGCTGAGTGTGTGGATTTATAAACTAAACAAAGTACATTTCACATGAATTTAAATAGCAGGGCTGGGAAATTTTGCTTTTCAATGACTAGTCCCGGACTAGTAACCTGGACAAAAATGACTTGTTCGAAAGCTTGTGTCGTTTTCAATTAACGAACATAACAATACATTTGTCTTATCTACAACTAACCAATAAGGTATAACAACAAATTGTTTTTTTTTGTCTAGAAACATTTATGTATGGCACGTCTTGATTGGCTGTTTTGGACAGGCGCCTGCTGTGTACATGTACCGCCTTTACGTGTTGTTGATAAACGGTCCTGGTGTGAAACTGACCGTCTTCATTGCTGATTAGAAACTACTGCTTATTTGTTACTTGTTCGACTGCCGATTTATGACTTGTCCGGGAATAATTTAATGATCAATGACCAGTAGCCCAAAACTGCATTTTGACTTGTCCAGGATGTCGGGCTACCATATTTTTCCTGCCCTGATGAGTGTGCTTTTTTTACTGATCACCTTATACATTTTTCCAATGTGTTTTGTTTGGATGTATGTTTATTTGCAAAAATATGTTTATTTTTAATCGTTTTCACTGTTACATTGTTTTTGTATTGACATTTTAAGAGTAATATGCCAACAAGTACTAAGTTGCTTAATGTTTCAATAAATAAATAATGAATTAATACTGATTTTTTGTAAATATATATTTACCAGTTATCCGTATTCTTGGTTTAAATCACAAGTGCAAAAGGCAAAAAATATGTACATTTCATAACTCTTACCACGGATACATCAATGTATTTACCACAGTTCCCTCGAAATCAGGTTAATGAAATTTGACTGTATAATAAACGAAAACTTATTGATGGTTTGTTTTCTATAGCATCTGTACAGCATAGGCATTAGCTTAGAAAGCTGTTTACCAGTATTTTATGCTCCTTTGTCATTTGTATGTTTACCGCTCTCAGGTGCTGGAGAAGTGTCCTGACCTTCAACATCAGCTGGTGCAGTGTTTGATGACCAACCATCTGGCTCCAGCCTCCACAGCCGTATATAAGACTTTCCTGCAGCAGACTGGGTATGTGTTAACTATTAGCCTGCTACGCTCTAATTGATCAGTCTTAAGCCAGTAGTGCAGGCAGCAGACTGGGTATGTGTTAACTATAAGCCTGCTACGCTCTAATTGATCAGTCTTAAGCCAGTAGTGCAGGCAGCAGACAGATCAAAATCTATGCTATTTGCTGCTAAGTCTATCCAGCAGGGAGCTAGCTGAACTGGATTTACATTAATTGCCAAAGACTTAATAATGTGCTTTTCAAGGTAAAAGTTAGTAGCATAGATGTGTGATAATTACTAATGTTAGAATAATAAAAATTCAACATTTATTTGACAGGTTGGATGATTATGTTATGTAATAGTAGTAATATTATTTGGTTACCTCCATCGTCGGATACCCCCGGTTGATTCTATTACATTACTCTCCATTCATCACCCGTGGGCAAATTGCTACTCATTTCGTCGTTTTGTTTGAATAGAACAGAACAGACATTATCCAATCAGATGATAGGTTACAAAATTAAATACTCTTCAATCTGTAGATCAATACGGTGACCTGAGAACGTAAACATGGCGACCGGTACAGCGCATCGCAAGTGTAAAGTATGTCTGTCAGCGATCCATGACAGATGTTCTTACAGATCTTTGGGCACTCCAGCAAGTATTGCAAAATACACGTCGGTCTTAAACGAAATCGGTATCCTTGCCCATGAAGACAGTGACGTTGCGTGTAATTTGTGCGTAAATAAACTTAAGCGGTGTTGCAAACTACAGGACGACCTAGCTACACGATTATCGGTCATCGAAGTGGTATGTAAGCGTAAACTTGATTGGTTGGCAGATCCGCTGGATTTTCTTAGCGAACCAATCGGATTGCGGCATTTCATAGTAAACAAAACGACGAAATGAGTAGCAATTTGCCCACAGGTGATGAATGGAGAGTAACGTAATAGAATCAACCGGGGATATCCGACGATGGGTTACCTCGTGATCAATTAAAACAGATACAGTATATAGATATTGCTGTTTTAACTGTCATAACATAAAGTGAACAGAAAAATAATATTTATTTATATTTTGCTTCAGTGGTGATATTGAAACCAGAACACAAAGTTGGAAGGCTAGCTGGTTGGATATTGTGTTGAATGGGCTTATCAGTGATGACAGGTATCATATGCTACTTTCTTACAATGTTTTTTTTAGCTCACCAGAGCACAACATGCTCAAGTTGAGCTTCTCTGATACCCCTTTCTCCTTCATTTGTCTTCCATCATGCATCGTCTGGTGTCAACAATTTTTTTGGGAACAATGTAGTTGTTGCAGTTTTTATCAAATCTTTACCAAACTTGGTGAGAATGTTTGCCTGCATGAAATCTTGGATAAGTCATGGGTCATGTGGGATCAGAACTATGTCAAATCCTAGAAAAAAAACTTGTTAACATGCTAGAGGACACATCTATGACCCAATCTTTACCAAACTTGGTTAGGATGCTTGTCTGCATTCAATTTTAGATGTGTTCATAACTAGATCATATGGTGTTTAAAAATAGATCACTAGGTAAAATATTTGAGAAAAAAAAAGACTTAAGGACATCCCAGAAACCACATTTTTATGACCCAATCTTTGCCTTTGATTTTTAAAGTAACTCTTATCACTTGATGCCAGCTATAAGTCTACTGAAAACCTGAATACTCAGGTTAGGAATGAAAGGCCACTCTTGGTTATTAAATTGAAAAGTATTCATTAAAGACTGTAATTCAGTTAAATGAGTCACTGCTTACACAGAAGAAATAAGATAATTTATATTCAATGCTATCATATTTAATTCCATCCAGGAAGCCTGTTAATATTATTATACAGATTTCCAATTTAATTCCATCCAGGAAGCCCGTTTATCTTTTTATACATGTTTCCAATTTAATTCCATCCAGGAAGCCCGTTAATATTATTATATATATTTCCCACCCACCCCAGCCTGTTGTGTTACAACATGAGCCTCCATTGGTTGCCAGTTACAACAAAAACATTACCCCCCTGTGCCAGCTGTCTCCAGAAGTGTATTAAGGACAAGATGTCAAACCCAGATACTTATAGATGTCGGACAAGGTGGCTTCATGCATGGGTCACAGTAACCAGGTCACTACGGAACTGTACAGGCAGTGTCAATCTGGTAAGAATAAAGCTAATGTGCTGATTATTGTTTTTGTTGTATTATAATGTTGTTAATTTGGATATTTTGTATTAACTAAGTTACTTGACAGAGTACAATGACTGTTGTATTGGCCAAAGCCAGTAGGGCAAGGATAAATACCACTGCCCAGGGCCAAAAAGTGGGGTCAATATGAAATCCCCCAATTAATAACAGTTTTATTAATTAACTTCAAGAATATCAAACATTTAATTATGTTCAATGTCATGATGATTATATTATTTAATTCCATTAACTGATTGACATCTGTGTGTGGGAAATGGAGCATGTGCTGTCAAGATAATAGTGTTGCTGCATAAGCTTTTCTGTATTGACCCTTGTTTGTCCTATTGTCATATAAGCCCTGTGGCATCAGCCATCAAATATCTTTATTTCTATATGGCCCCTCACTGTTGTGTTATTGGCCCTAATTTCTTTTACTGGCCTGGTCTTTGGCTCTGCAAATTTAAGCAGGTGGGAAATTACAATATAACACGCAATATGAAAAAGTTAATTAATAAATATTCCCAACCCAGTCAGTCTGAATAATGAAAAAAGTTTTCTGACTCATATTTATAAAGTACAATTGAGTGAAATATATATTTTTTCTATTTTTTTATATATAATGAAATTAAAAGCCATCTATGTCTTGAATATAAATAGGGGTTGAGGTGTGGGGGCATTATTGAGTGGTTAGAGCTGCAAACTTGGTACTTATTTCTCATCTGCTCATAGCATAGGTTTAGGTTCCCAATGGAGGAGAACTTTCATGCGAAAAGTCTTACTGCTGGCCTGTGATGTGCCATTAGTTCTAAACATCCATATGTAAAGGGTATTTCTCCACTAATTAAAACTTGATATCATCGTTATGAGGATAATGTGTAGGTTCCATGTACATGTCCAAACAAGGCATTTTTAAACCCTCTATATACACACTCTTATTTACAGAATGACAGTTTGGTCCAGGAGAGTCTGTATTGTGCTGACGAGGATGTGAGATCTGAGGCCCTGGGACTTATCTGTAACACACTGAAGAAATCAGGTTGGCATCAATATGGCCATTATGCCTTAATATTCTGCAGTTATTGATAACCCATATGGAATTTTTAATCAGTTTTCAATCAAATTCATGCAAAATTAAGACATTGTTATAGCTACCCTGCAGTGTAGATCCTGATCAGACAGCTGCCAATATCTACACAACTGATCAGCAGGGTTTATCATTCTACCAGACAGGCAATATTTATCATTCAAGAGAGTAGATATAAAGTGCATCCATTGTTTGTTGACAGTTCCCTTTATCTTCAGAATATTGCAAGCTGAGTCTTAATTTTCTTTTCACTCCTTTGGTATAGCATCTTTTGTCAAAATATCAACAGAAAATGACATTGCATATATAGGACTAAAAATTGGAAAAGTTTTGCATCCATGTTACAAGGAATCTTAGCCGCTGTAGAAATAAAAAAGTTTGACTCCATTTTTAAGCTAGAATGGAAATTTTAATATGAAATCTGTGAAATATTTGTAACTGCAAAAAAAAAAAATTGAGATAATTTTATATAAAAAAATTCATAAAAGAAATTCCTTTTTTTTCATTGTATTTTTTATTTTCTTCTCTTGCAAGAGGCTATAACTGAGACTGAAGCTCGCCTGTTGAAAGAGACTATAATGTTTAACATCAAGCTGGACTCTGCTCCCTTTAGACAGACACTTGGAGCAAATGTACGTCGGCTCCTGGTGCGTCTCAGGGATACATGCATACTGATGCTCAAAGATGTTCAGAAGCATGAAGACAAACTTGGCATGTATACAACTTACAAATGTATTACGTAGAAATAGAAAACTTTTATGATCATTTAAACTGATTTTTGACTTTATTGTTATTGCTGATTACAAGTTTGTAGCACCAAAGAACAAACATCATACAAGTAAAGATTAAATAAACATTGCAATAAGTTTAGGAATGATGTTTTAATTTCTTATATGTTTAACACCAGACCTGGTAGCGCAGTGGCTAGAGCATCGGCTCCAGGTACGGGAGGCCCCTGGTCCAACCCGGTCCACGACATATCAAAGTCGTTAAAAATGGTAGTGGTTTAGCTCCCTTGCTAATGCTCAAGCAAATATAAAGGTAGTTCCATGGCTGATTGGCCCGGTGTCAGGATAATTTGACTGGGTGTGGTATCATGCCAGGTGTTCACGGCATGCTATACACAGTGAAGGCAGCACTATATCTGCTTCAAGTGGACACTGTCTCCAGATAATTGAAATACTGTTGGTGGGACAATAAACCCAACTACAAACAAACTTCTGTGATTAGAGAATTTCTGGCAAATGATTATGGTTTCTTCTTAGACTTGAAAACCTTAAAATTCCTCCTGAAAAAAATCCGTGACACCCTCACATGCATGCCAAACAGTTTGAAATTGTCTCTTAGAGTATCATGTTTTGCTGTTTTTTTCTACAAGTTGTGGTTTTTAGTCTTCATATGCTCATGGTTGTTAACAATTCTTTCAATAAATCTTCCCAGGGGGCGAGAGTTCCCAAGCTGTTAAAATTGCAGACTTGAGTAACTCCTCAGCTCCTCATTGTTGGCTTCAAGTCCAGGTAGGTCCAGAACTTACATGTAGGGAGGTCTCACTGCTGACCTGCAGTGTGCCAGTGGTTCTACCCAGACTTATGTCAGGGGTCATCTTCCACCAAAAAATACTCTGGACATTGCCAATATGACCATAATTGTGTCAGTGCGATGTTAAAAAAACCCATCAACTTTACAATGATTATTCACTGTTTACTCGGTCCAGCCTGCAGTGTTGGGTTTGTGGACTGGCTTCATGGGTATTGTGTGGAGTGTCTGTTACCTGGAGCCTGTTATCAAAGGAGGAAGGGAGCACTAGACCTGTTGCAAGTTATTTATGACACACTTATCTACCTGCCACACAGTCAACATCTAAAGGGTTTTACACCAGGTAGGCAGTGTTTGTGTGTTTATTATTATTATTGTTTTCTAGGTAAACCTTTCTGTCTTTAGTTGTTTGATACTAAGAAATTACACTTCCAATGAAACATGTATTGTTTTTTATCATATTTCTGTATGGATGATATGGGTATGAAGTAAGGTTTTAGTTTAGGATTTTGCTAAAAACACATGAAGTTTCATTTTTCCTGTCTATTCAGAAGGCACTGTTCGCCTGGTAAAATATGCCCAGTCAAGAGAACATTGGAGGTTTTTGGACCGTACCACAACTCATTGCCTTATCCTGACGTTGTTAGACAGTTCAGAAGAGGTAGGACTGTGGTCCAACATAGACTGTTTTTAATATTTTAACAATTTATTTTCTCCTTTTTGGCTTAGGAATGTGGCTGATTAATCATTTTGTTGTATTATTTTATTGTTTGTAATGACCATTAATATACAGTTACATGTAATTGTTTAAATCTTTTCTTTTTATTGATTTTTTTTCTTAAAACATTGTTTAAATGTTAATCTTACTAATTCTGTTTTTATTTATTTTAAGGGAGTGCCATTTGCGTAGTTGTAGAGTCAGGGACTTCTCTGGCTGCCTAGCCTCCTACCCCATGGGTTTGAGTCCCATTCAAGGCTAGGGATTTAACATGGGAAGGTTCTCAAGCTGATTTGTGGTGCGCCAGTGGTTTTCCTGGTTATTTGTCTGGGGTCTTCTTTCGCCACAATAGCTGAATGTTTCTATTATGATCATAATTGGATGTTACATTGTATTTCAAAAACAATGCAAAAATATATTTTTAAGATTTTTATAAAGATCTTTGACTTACATCAGTTACTATTATTGTTGTGGTTGATGTTTTACACAGGATCCTTTTAAGTAAATGAAGTAAATGAAGCAAATGTATGGTTGCAATAATACAAGCAAAACAGTGTGACACAATACTTTTTACCACCGTTTGCTGGCATTGTTGATTTGTTGATACCTATGTTGACAGATCCAGGAATCTGCATTTCATTTGTTGACTGGTTATGAGGGAGACTGGTTTACAGAAACGGATGATAAACTGTGCTGCCATCTGCTTTATGAGGCTCAGAGACTGTGTCACAGTCCAAAAGGCAGAGAAGGCCAGAGTGGGGCCATATTGAGTAAACTCATCTTTCAGAGGTGTGTAAAACTGTAGTCATATGTTATATACATGTCAGGGCTGTTGCGATATACCAGTTTATTGCGATACTGAATGAAGTCAATACAGTACCACAATACACAATGGCCGAACCAGTGCTTTGGCAATATTTTGTATAATTTGGTTGCTGCCACTATTTTGTGCATCTAAAGTAAAAAATGCTTGTATTGATGAAATGCAGTTGCAAGTAACCAACTGAAATGTAGTCTGAAGTTGTATCCATGTCATTGTCAGAGGAGTTCATTCTAAACAGCCGGGGCAGTGCGGCCTACACGATTTGCATTTGCAATATTCCCAACATTGAGAGTAAAATTACGTTTTGACTTAACCAGCACAATTTAATTTCCCCATTTAAGAAAAACAAATACTGGATGAAAGCATGAATTTTAATGAACATACAATTTACTGTAATGGTCATATTGCTGACATATTTATTGATGACATAATTTGTTGCGGAAATAATATCATTATTATTACCTATTGTTCTGCAATTCATTTGAACACGACCATTACAAATTGTTAAAGGAGTTCCATTGTGTGAACATTTATCGCATTGTAAGATATAGTTGAGGCCCAACCAATCAAAATACACTTGTATATCGTCATCACCGATATTCACTGGGAGTATCACACTACAATGTTGTAAAGTTTTGCAGTTAATTTGCTGTTTGACAGTTTATATTTTGCGACCTTCTAGTTGTGTTACTTACTTTCTTGTTTCTGTGTTTACCTGTTGTGAAGTTTTGTCATATTTTACTCAGCTAATTCTTGTTCATTTGGCCATTATGTTGACTGTAATAGCACCTTATAATACCTTGTTTAAATAGGGCAATATTGTGGTATGTATTGCAATATGCTCTTTCTGTATTGCAATATATCATGGTAGGCTTCAAACATATCGTGACAGCCATAATACATGTGTTGTTATTTGTAAGGCAAGCCCAATTTTTAACTTCAGTTTCTTTAACTTTTTTATTGTCTTTTTGTGAACAATTATTATGTTTATGTATAATATATTTGTTTAATCTTTTGTTTCATTTTCCCCAAGAAGACTACATATTATACTTTGTACTTATTTTACTTTGTTTTATATTGGAATCATTTAATTATTCCAAGTTGGTAACAGTTGGGTTTGCTCTTGTTAATGTAATAACTTGTCTCAGTTTTTGTAACTTTTTACATTTGATTGGCCTGTGAATACCTTTGACTTATGCTTTTTCACATTTTATTATATGTTGCAATACTCATAGCACCTTGCCTTTTTTTATACTTGTATGTTAATGTGGTGTTCATTTTTGCTTTTTCTCAGGTATGTTATTGATCAAAACCTTACGCTGGAGTATGGATATGATGATGAGACAAAGGACTTTACAGTATCTGCACACAATGATGGTGATGGCATATTGACGTATCTACAAGCATTGTTGAGAGAGATAGAACGATGTTTCAGGGAAGCAGATCACAACCTTGTCAAGGCATCCAAACAATACCCTATCCATGGTTAGCCAAAAAAACGTTTATACAACAGTTCTCAAAAAAAAATGACATTCTGCTGTAAAAATTTTCTTTTATATTTTCATATCTTTAGACAAATTTGATGTATCCAATGATGCAAAGCAATTTTCTTTCACATTTTCCTGAAATATTCTGTTAGTACATTTATTAGTTTAAAGATATTTCTATGCTTATCCATTAATATGCTGAAAGTAGAAATGTCTGTCTTATCCATCTTATCCAGTTGCAGTTGTTAACAATTATTTCAAAATTTTAATTATTTACAATTTTATGAGGCTTCGGCCATGGTTGAAGGACTTAATGTGGAAAGGTCTTCCAGCTAACTTGCTGTGCACAGGTGGTTCTACCCAGACACTAGTCTGAGGTTCTTCTCCACCAAAAATAGCTGGTTGTCACTATAATGACAATAATTGTGTTGCTGTGATCAATTTCTAAAAATAAAACTAAGTAAATAAACACTTAAATTTTTTATGTAAAGGTAAGACATAAGCCTAAGCCATACAATGTGCAAAGAATGCTGAAAGAGATAATTGGACCATGTCATTGCAGGGTTGTTGTCTGCGCTGCACCAATGTCTGACAGATACCTCTAGCCTGTGGGCCCCTGCAGTCGTTGGTGACCTGGTGACAGTGGTCTCACACCTCGTCACCCTGTGTAGGTCAATCATTACCAGGATGTTGGGCATCATGGCCAGTGTCGCAGATCAAGGTACAGCATATAAGCTTTAAAGATTAAAGTTAAAAAGAAGGACTACATACATGTGAGTTTACTTTGCAGGCAGATGAACGCTGTATTGCATAATGGTATAATTCATTGGCCATATGAATGTGCGAAGCACAATTTCTTTAGATTTGATGGTTTGTGAAGCCAATATAAAAGGTAGAAAGTTTTTTTTATGCATTTTTTATTTTCAATACTGCTTCAAACATTCTTATATTAATGTCTTAATTCAAATAATCAAACAGCGAATAATCACCTTGCATACATTTCTCTTTATTCTGCATTACATACTGCTAATTTACCATTTGTAATCACCCAAACCAACTTCCACCTTCAGTCTGCCAGAAACACCAAGCTGTAATTTACTTGGTTTTTCGGTGTGAACTTACCTCCAAATTGGTCACCTTGACTAATCTTCGAACTTCTGAGATAAGTTTATGTTACAGGGGATATTGATAGGACCAGATTGACAGTGAGGGTGTGATTATTGTAATTTTATAAACAGCTGCCAATTTCTCCATGAAATTATTGATTGACTGCATGTACTTAAGGATATTGCACTGTTCTGATTGAGATTTAAGAGCATGTTAACCCTTTCACTCATACAGTTCTCCTAAATAACCATATGCCTAATGCATAACCAGATGGCTTATCAGGCCACCTGGCATGCATAAGTAAACTGGTGATAATGGTACCTCAGGTTCATAGAGCATTATTGGTTTTGTGTGGGAAGCTGACAGTAGTTATGTTTAAGCTATATTTTAAGCTAGAATGAGTTATTTAATCATATTTATGTAATCAAAAAGTTTATTCAGAAATAATATATCTTTCTGATGATATACTTTTCATGCATTTGAGGTTATATAAATTGTTAGAAGAAGGGTTTGAATAAAACAAAAGAAATATGTCATAGGCAATTTCTTTATTTTATGTTTGAAATATTCATTAATTGCTATTGTTTTTTATTTAAATAACAACATTTAAATCTGATTCCCCAAAACCAAAAAATTGTGATTTAGTGTCACTACCAAACAAAGTATCATAAGCATCAGGCATACTTCTGAAGCAAGATAAAGTGAGACTATCAATAAATATTATCAAACAATTTGTGTACAAAATCTTTTTCAATAGGTGTTAACGATGCAGCGATTAAAATGCTAATGAACGAGACAATTAAATGAAGCTTAAATACCTTCCAAGTTGATCCACAGAGCAATAAAACATATTGCCCCTTTCATTAGTCAGTGGGTTTTATGGTCACATGCTGCCCCGAAGCAACGGGGTTCCGATAAGTCGGCAAAACTTTTCAACATCAAATACATCACTTCCATTTAGGGTGAAGGAAGCGGATGTTTATTACATCGTCATACTCGGTCACAAAAGTCACTGTACTCAATTTCGAGTATCCTCAACTGAGAAAAAAAACTTCCTTGCCATATTTGAGGAAACAGATTGAGGCTACTAGCAGCGTTCCTCAAATATTTGAGGAAAACTGAATAGAAATGCTCCTCAAAGTGTTTAGTGAAACAAGAACTTGAGGAAATGTAATAAAGTTAATAAAAATATCAAAGTTGAGGTTGAGGAGGGACTTGAGGAAGTTTATTAAAACCGGGGCCAGGACACTAGAAGGTTATTCATTTTCTGGTAGTAATAGAGTGCTACACTGTTAAAACATTGTGACGTCTGATATCCCCTCCTCTTATTTACAGGTCAACTTGACCTGACCTTCAAACCTTTTAAGCAGTTTGTTGTGTTACTTGGTCATTGATTCCATTTAACAAAATTTAATTGTATTGCATAAGGACAAAAAATTATAAAGAATTGTTTTCCACTCTTTTGATACCATTTCAGAGGCGTGTCCATCCTTTGCTGAGATAGGTGTTGCTCTGGAGACACTGTTACAGGAGAGCCAATCAGATTACACAGAGACCACAGCCCAGTCTCCCGAGTATCAGTACATGCTGGCTTGGTGCTGGAACAACATCAAGGTATGTCATAACTGTTAAAGAGATACCAATCCGTGGTTTTTCTATTATAATAAGAGCAGATACTGAAATTATTTTTTTCTCATTGTACAATATAGCAAAATTTCTAACTTTAACAAATATTTAGATTTAAAATTATACTGGTAAATAGATCTTCAGTTGGTACTGTTCACAAGACTGCAAACATCAGCCTTTCTTGCAAATTTGAGGGTGTATTTTTTATTCTGTTTTTGCATTAATCAAGTTTGCTCATGCATCAAAATAATATTTATATGCTTTTTTAATGAAGGAGGGCTGTGTGTGCCTGGGAGAGGTAACCTTTAGCATGGTTAGCAACAAAGTACAGTTTTCTACACAAGTCTACACAGAGATATGTGATACTTTCGTACATGTGCTTACCAAATGTCGACATAAGGTATGTGTTTTATTATTTAGTTAGTTATCATAAGAATTTCTTGTACGGTATATGTACTAAAGTATTCTGTCACTTTCTGTTCAAAAATCGAAGAATTTCTTAAACCCTTTCACTGCAGCCCGACATTCAGCCTACATCCATTTTCTTATCACTAGCAATGCTTTACCGGCCGCAATATCTCAGGTGGTAGAGCGTCAGCTTGCGGATCGGGAGGTTGTGGGTTCAAACCCCGGCCGGGTCAAACCAAAGACTTTAAAGTCGGTAGTAGTGGCTTTCCTCCTAACGCTCCCATCCTAGCGATGCTCTTATACGTACACTGTACATCCTTTATACTATTTTTTTTTAGTGTTTACGGCAATGCTACTTTTCTATAAAAGTATGACCAGAGTTACTTCCCTTTGTCTGCCATAAGCAGTAATTTGCAGTGTTTTTTTAGAAATATTAATATTTTTGAAGGTGACAGAGTGAAATGCCAAAGAAAAAAGTAAAAGTTCTGGATTTTTGCAGTTATATGCTATTTTTGAAAGTCCGTAACATTTTTATATTACCTGATAAATATTTTAAATAAATTTTATATTATTCAGAATCCTTATTCAATTACCTTTCTAATGATACATAGTTTTACATATTCATCTACCGGTATAAAACTTCCAAAATTATAAGTGATTAAGTGGCATATGGCATTTTCTCGGAAATTTATAGAAAATTCCTCAGCATGGGTCGTGGAAAATGGCTTAGCAGTGGAAGGGTTAATCAGATTTACAATAATCATTACAGAAAATTATGAACATACAAATATAATGTTGTTACAAATATACTTGTCTCATAGGAGGCTTTACAGCAAAACATATATTGTCTGTTTTTAACTGAAGATTTTTTTTCTTCCTATAATTCATATGGGGAAGTGTTCCAGCTTGCTTGTTCTACCTAGGCATAAGTCTGGGGTCTTCCTCCACCAATAATTAGCTGGATGTCGCCAATATGACCATTATTGTGTTGATGTGGTGTGATGTAACAAAAAAAAAAAAAAAAAAGAATCTTACTATTAATATAATTATGTTTGTTTCTTTACTGTACAGGGTGTCATTGAGGGTACCAGGACGGCTTTCATTCGTTTCTGTTCAGCCATTTTCAACAGCAGTCAGGAAAAGCTGATAAAAATTCCCAGTGATACACTCAAACAGGTATGCAGTCTCTAAAATTATGTTGGCATTGGGAAAAAATAACTGATATCTATTCATATTTATAACAGGGACATCTGTGGCTTAACAGCTTGAGTTGGTCAGAGTTTCACTGTCTGCTTCCAGGGCTTTCTTCGTAAAGAATCTTAGTGCATTTTTTGTTACTTAAACTTAACAAAGTATTGCCTTAAATTTTCAGATTTGTGAAGAAATTTATAAATTAAATGGTTTTGTGATTGAAATTGAACATTTTTTTTTTAAATCTAGTGAAAAACTTATAGAAATTTCTTAGTTTAAGTAAGTAAAAAAATTTTTTTTTTTTGTGAATATGACACCTGGTCAGGCAGAAAATCTTTAAGTGGGGAGGTCTCATCTTACCTGCATTGCCCCTGTATATTGTGTTGCAATATAACCCTTAAACCCCTATTAGACCTCATCTGTCAACATACGACAATGTTCAGCCATTACCAGATATTTTCTGAATGTATAAGTTGTTCAATAAAAAACATAAGGTATATTTTGAATTGTGTTATCATTTCTCCTATGTTTTTAGTGTTAATGCGTAATTGCTTACATTACATTCTTTGTCTAGAATGTAAAATGTGTAGTCATCAGTTAATATTTTCTAAACATGAACAGTTTGCCCATGCAGGTAATTTTATAGCCTTTCATTATATGTACACTAGCCTACTCTAGGGCTATGTTTGGAAGGTATTTTGTGTTTTGCCTGTTTTCCTTGTATTGCATGGTAGAATATTATTCAAGTGAAAGAATAAACTGTTATGTTAATTAACTATTGTAATCTGGTAATTTTTAAAAAAAACTTTACCATGCAGGTAATGTTGGCACTGAAGACCAGTGGGCTGGTAAGCTCTGTTACCAGACGGTCAGCTGGTCTGCCCATTATTATACAGGCAGTACTCACGTCCGAGAGGAGGGTCAGTAAGGTAAGATGTCAGTATCATGGATCATTTAAGTGGATAGTTCTCATAACAATATAAAAAACACAAATATCTGGTGTAGAAGTTGATCCTCTCAAAACAATATTTGAGTTCAAATAATGATTTGTTGTCATTGATTATTATTCTTTTGTTTTCAGACTGAATTTCTGAATTACTTTTATTTTTCCAACAAAATCTTTAAACTTAAGTAGTTATTTATCATTAATTGTATGTTTAAATTAGTTCACAGATACATCAGTTTTGCATTTTTACAACACATTGCATCTTTTAATTAGCCAGGTATAGTGATTGTATCCTACTTTATTTGTTCTCAACAACCATTTTACAACATTCCGACTGGCCGCAATAGCTCAATTGGTAGAGCGTCGGCTTGCAGATCGGGAGGTCGCAGTTTCAAACCCCGGCTAGGTCAAACCAAAGACTTTTAAGTTGGTGGTAGTGGCTTCCCTCCTAATGCTCGGGGCTAAGGGGACAGCATTATGCCTGACTCGTTGTTGTCAGTATAATGGACCGACTAGGTTCAGTCCCTGGCCACCTTATAAGTGCCCCTGTGCTGTAATGATAGAAATGTCGCTGCACAGTATCAGCAAAAATGCTGGCAAATCCCAGTCCCATCCCACAACATCTGAACATCTCATTATTCTTACCCTATTATGAATTACTGATTGCAAAACAATTTCTACTCTTCAGAACAACTTACTTAACTTGGCAGTGGGGGAGTTGTTTGAGATATGCCAGTTGCCACTTGAGGAGGGAGGGTCTAGAGAGTCAAAGAAGGTGGGGCCTGATGACAAAGAAAAGGGGGCAGGGTTACAAGATTTGCCCCAGGTTCATGCCCTCAACATTCTGGAGCTGCTGTACAGTGATGCCTCCCTCACTGCAAGCCTCATGGGGCATATCAGCAGGGCTTTGCTGCTGGTTATCGACATGTTCAGCTCTCCTTCCTGGGCTATCAAGAACGCTGCCACACGACTCTTTCGTAAGTATATTGTTGGAAATAGTGCTGGGGTCACATTCATAAAGAATCTTCATTTGTTGCTGTTTTTACTTAAACTTAGAAATAACCTTAAATGTAAATTTTTTCGTTAGATTTGAGAAAATGTCATACAATCATTCAGGCAGAGAAATTTCTTAGTATTTTTCAAAATGTACGGAAATTTCTTAATTTAAGTAGGAAAAAATAACTTAGATTTTTTATGAATATGACTCCAGACATAAGTTGTTTCAGACAAGTATTTGCTGGCACATATTTTTAGCTTGAATTATGTTTTAGCATAGGCACATAAATTTAGCATGAATGAAGTTTTCAAATTAACTTATGTTTGAATTATGAATAACATTCTGGTTTAAATTTATTAAGAAGGTTAAGAATGTATTGAAAATTCTGCTTACTTCTTATGTCTGATTTTTCTCAATAGTTATTACTTTTATGGAAAGCCAAAAAATGATTTAAACATAATGCAAGTGTCCTTACATTTATGCAATTATATTTATTGCATATTTTGAAAAAAGAATCTATGAAAAAAGCTTAATGAATATTCTTTTCAGGAACCCTTATGAGCCGTGTGTTTGGACAGAAGAAGAACAATGACACTGAACTTGGCAGCTCTGTGACCTTCCAAGAGTTGTCTGCCTACTATCCAGAGTTACCTCCCTTCCTGCTGTGTGTGCTGAAACAGGCTGCAAAGAGAAATATAAGGGAGATAAGTCAGCTCCATCCAGGACTGTTCCCTGTGCTGACATTGCTTTCATTTCTAAAACCATCACCTGCTGAAGATAACTCACTAACAGGGTAGGCCAGTTTAGATATTTTTTATGTACAGTTGTTCTATATGTCTTTGCATGTGTCATAAAAAAAGACCATGTGGCGATTTTAGCAGTGGTGGTTGTGACAGCCACTATAAATAGGGGTGCCAGTGTTTGTGGAGACTTTTGTCATTCAGTTACAAACTCAGGTCAGCTTGAAGACCTCCACACATGAAAGTTCTCAACCTGACTTCAACTCAAGCCCATACGATGAAGGGTTGAGTAGTTACAAGTATGCATCAACTCAACCCCATGCGGTGAAGGATTGAGTTGTTACAAGTCTGCTTTAACTGGAGCCCATGTGGTAAAGGGTTGAGTAGTTACAAGACTGCTTCAACTCAATCCCATGCGGTGAAGGATTGAGTAGTTACAAGTCTGCTTCAACTTGAGCTCATGCTGTAAGGGGTTGAATAGTTAGAAGTCTGCTTCAACTTGAGCCCATGCGGTGAAGGGTTGAGTAGTTACAAGTCTGCTTCAACTTATGCCCATGTGATGATGGGTTGAGTAGTTACAAGTCTGTTTTAACTCGAGCTCATGAGGTGAGTGGTTGAGTAGTTACAAGTCTTCTTCAACTCGAACCCATGCAGTAAGAAGTTGATTAGTTTCTAGTCTGCTTCAACTTGAGCTCATGCAGTGAAGGGTTGAGTAGTTACAAGTCTGCTTCAACTCGAACCCATGAGGTGAAGGGTTGAGTAGTAATAAGTCTGCCTTAACTCGAGCCCATGCTGTAAGGGGTTGAATAGTTACAAGTCTGCTTCAACCTCGAGCCCTTGCGGTAAGGGGTTGAGTAGTTACAAGTCTGCTTCAACTCGAGCCCATGCTGTAAGGGGTTGAGTAGGGACAAGTCTGCTTCAACCTCGAGCCCTTGCGGTGAGGGGTTGAGTAGTTACAAGTCTGCTTCAACTTATGCCCATGTGATGATGGGTTGAGTAGTTACAAGTCTGTTTTAACTCGAGCTCATGAGGTGAGGGGTTGATTAGTTACAAATCTTCTTCAACTCGAGCCCATGCGGTAAGGGGTTGATTAGTTTCTAGTCTGCTTCAACTTGAGCTCATGCGGTAAGGGGTTGATTAGTTTCTAGTCTGCTTCAACTCAAACCCGTGCGGTGAGGGGTTGATTAGTTTCTAGTCTGCTTCAACTCGAGCCCATGCGGTAAGGGGTTGAGTAGTTACAAGTCTGTTTTAACTCGAGCTGATGAGGTGAGGGGTTGATTAGTTACAAGTCTTCTTCAACTAGAGCCCATGCGGTAAGGGGTTGATTAGTTTTTTAGTCTGCTTCAACTCGAGCTCATGCAGTGAAGGGTTGAGTAGTTACAAGTCTGCTTCAACTCGAACCCATGAGGTGAGCAGTTGAGTAGTTACAAGATTGTTTTAACACGAGCCCATGCTGTAAGGAGTTGAGTAGCTACAAGTCTGCTTCAATTTCAACCCATGCACTGAAGTGTTGAGTAGTTACAGGTCTGTTTTAACTCGAGCCCATGCTGTAAGGAGTTGAGAAGTTACAAGTCTGCTTCAACTTGAGCCCATGCAGTGAAGGGTTGAGTAGTTACAAGTCTGTTTTAACTCGAATCCAGGCTGTAAGGAGTTGAGTAGTTACAAGTCTGCTTCAACTTGAACCTATGCAGTGAAGGGTTGAGTAGTTACAAGTCTGTTTTAACTCGAGCCCATGCTGTAAGGGGTTGAGTAGCTACAAGTCTGCTTCAACTCGAGGCCATGCGGTGAAGGGGCCTATGCGGTGAAGGGTTGAGTAGTTACACGTCTGCATCTCCATCTACTCAGCCATGGGCATGCCACAGTGTGATTATCTTTTGAGAAAGGTTTCTCCAACTTAACTGCTATGGGTTAGGTTTCTACTTAGACTTTCATTCTGTATTTATCGTCAACAGCTGGTAATTGCTGTAATGACTTTAATTCTGTATGCTCCATTTGTAAAAAGGAATAAGAAATATTTTACATTGTTTCAACATTCAACCTTATTGTATTTTTTTTTATGTGTTTATTATTTTATTGCAGCATGAAGCAAGAGTTTTCAGACATCATACAGCAATTTTCTGTCAGTCCTGTGTACCAGCTACGTAACTTGGTGGCTCCAGCCTTTGTTGCCATGGTAAACATGGCCGATATGCCATCTGCTGCAACCAGATCTGTGGATGCATTGCCAGAGTGTACAGTAAATGGACTTCACGGGAAGTTGTTGATCCTCAGTAGACTTCTAGATTATATACCTAGGTTGGTTGTTGTTATTAATACAGTATGAGCATTTATAATGTGTTTGTATACTTTATCTACTGGCTTATAAGAGGTTTAGTTGTGAACAAGCTTAATGATTACGATTTATTTTAATTCTTTGCTAGGCTTATCGTATCATATCATTTTTTGTTTCACTGTCCTACAGTAACCACTTGCTGTCTTGAAAAGCATGCGACCACAGTGGAGATCATACTTGTGTACATTTTATCCATATTTATGTAATAATTTTCATACTATTTAAATAGAATAAAATCAAAACATTTTTTTAAATTGTAAACATTCCTGAGACTTTATCCTTGGAATAAAACATAAATGCTATACTTTAAAAAACAAACTATATCAAAATATTATAATCAACCCCATTGACGATTTTCCTTTTTGGTGGCAGAGGTTACTGTGGTTTAAAAGCCATGCAGCCTCAGATGGGAAATTGGATTAATAAGATATATTGCTGTTGTCTTTTTTAATCATCTTCCAATGGGAAACATTGATAGAATGAAAATTGTCTTCCTTGTTAGTTAATAGATTGAGGTAATCTAAATAGTAGGTAGGTCCTTTTAGTTGGTATCCTTTGACTTTTGCAGATGGTGCAATTTGGAAGTGATATTTCTTACTTTAGCATAAATATGAGCTTTAAATCCATTGAAATATGTATAGAGATATATCGTTAAACAACTAAATGAAAGTGTTTGATGATGGTTAATCTGGGTATCACAGGCAACAAAGTCAACATACACTCAACATACACTCCACAGAGTTCAAGCATTAAAACCATACAATCAAGATGAAAGTACTTTTTTGCATGTAGAGATTATTCAGGGGAGACTATCACTAACGTTGCTTATTTACAGCCCATCTGGCACGCTGTGGTGTCGTCTGCTGATGATCTGTGAGAGTCTGATGACATGTGACCTGTGGATGGTGACATCCCAGTGTGTCCATATCCTGAACAAGGTCCTTATCAAACATGGTCGCAATGGACAGAAAAGCTTAAGTAATCAAAGAGAATCCTTCACAGAGCAAGATCGTCTTGTTAAAGAAGGAAACTACACAATGCCAAAGCATGTACTTGAAAATCTTGCAGACCTGTGTTGCAAGAAGTACTCACAGGTAAACAATTATTTTTTTAAAAATATGAACTTATAAAATTAGCTTTAAGCAATTTCATTTGCATTTAGATTTGTATGGTAAATAAAATGAAAAAATAGCAGGATTTTAGGTATAATGTTCTGCATGTGCATGTGTTTGCAGAAAATAATACTATGATAGAACTATTATACTTATTGCCAGTCACTTTAATATAGAAAATAATATTTTATGTACATGTATAGAGTTATATATGCTACATATTAACCATGATTTCACCAATGTGAGGGATACAAGATACATGTATTACATAAATCCATTATTCTGTGTCTAAAAAAGTATTGGAGGAGTGTCCCTAGTTTCTTGTTGCCATGTCTGTATGTTGCAGGACAGTGTGGGAGGAGGTGTATTCAGCGAGCAGACAGTGGAATTGTTGTTCACTGTTTACCTTCATACAGGAGAACCTCTAGCCACATTGTCTCGACGGTTACTGAACTCTCTAAATGAGGAGACTAGAAAGGTGTGTCTAGAGAGGCTTTCTGTTTGGTCAGCTAGTCATACTAGTGCTGAAACTGAAGACCAACGTGGAGAAATTATGGTTTGTTTATTTTGAAATTGTTTGCTTTACAAAGACATTAACATATCTGACTCTCTCAATAAAAATTTGCTTGATACTTCATGTCATCCTTAATTCCAATTGTTTCCCATGTAAAATTACCTTTGTGTGAGTGTATGTATGTGTGCATTAATTCCATATTTTAAAGTCTGTTGTTTACTTCCTTTAATAAAATGTAATGTACTGATTTGTTAACAGAATATCCTTATACATCACATACAAGAGGAGACTAGCATTCCTAATTTGTCCCTGACCTTTGACCTTGTGACCAGACTGTGTCTCAGCTCCAATCCTGATGCAGAACTAGTTGAACTGGAATCCCTCCAGGACTGGTTCTCTAGCAGTGACAAGTTTTTGGCCCAACATGTCTCTCTGGCAGCCAAGTCACTGCCAGTCCAGGCATTGGGCATCAGACAGATTATCAGAGATGGAGTGAAAATAAGGTAACTTGAGTGCTTTTAACTGTTATGTATTGAGATGGAGTGAAAATAAGGTAACTTGAGTGCTTTTAACTGTTATTGAATTGAGATGGAGTGAAAATAAGGTAGCTTGAGTGCTTTCAACTGTTATTGAATTGAGATGGAGTGAAAATAAGGTAACCTGAGTGCTTTCACCTGTTATGTATTGAGATGGAGTGAAAAAAAGGTAACTTGAGTGCTGTGAACTGTTAAGTATTTGTGAGTGTAAAGGTTGACCCTTAAATGTTTGTATTTGGACTTCAGCTGATAACCTGTACAAACAAAAGAATGCAGAATTATTTGAATTTTTTTAAATAAAAAAAATAAATATATCCTAGAAAATATAAGTATTGTTATCTTTTTCACACTCACAACTTATTATCAATACAAAAATAAGAAAGTCTACTTAACTAACACCATCTTATTATTGGTAGAGGAATTTCCTAGATTTATGTCTGGGTAAAACTGCCCCGCGCATCGGAGGTTAGCTGGAAAATCTCTCCACATGAAGATCTCATTCTGACCAATATTCAAACATATTCAGTGAGAGGCTGAGGAGTTGCATTAAGTAAAAGATCTTATGAGTGAAGCATATGTCGGTATAATAAAACAAACAAAAAATAACCATGCAATTATAGGTCTACCCTCACTTTTCCAGCAGCCAGCAGGCAAGGTTAACCCAGTGGTGCACAACTGTGCATGACCTCACCACCAGGACCAATGAAACTCAGAGAATGGCTGCTGTCCAGTCACTTTTGGTTGCCGGGCAACAAGTTCTCAATCATGTGACACAAACACGAGACATACACTTGGAACAAAGTGCAATAAAGTAAAAACTTTTAATTAAAAAATATTAAATTTAATACTTTTACAAGATTGTTTATTTTAAACAATTTAAGGGTTTAAGGAAAATTTAATGTACTTTGTGTTTGTTGTATCCATTTTTTGTTTGCATTATATAAATACTCAAAGTGTTTTAGAAATGTAATGTAAGTGATCTTTTCCTACTTGTTGGCCCTGAAATTCAAATCCATAATGGGAAGACATACCTGCAAATTACTTTAATGAAGCTTGTAGGATATATGAAAATTGTACAATCAATGATTACTTTCTTATTATTAACTTATTTCCAGGCTTAACAGTGCTAGTCTGAGCTTAATTCAAGATGAAGATACAGACATTCGTGCTGAAGCATGCAAGTTTATCTCCCAGCTTCATTGGGAAGGGAGGTCACTCCAGGTATACAACACTTTCAGTCTCCACGGATAAGGTCAAATGTGACACAATCTGTAACTTTGAGTTCAAATGACATACCTGGACAAAAATTGGGTTTTATATATTTTCTAAAACTACAATTATTCTTGATTTTAAAAGTGGTTATATTTTCAAAATAGTTCAAAAAATGCCATACTTACAACCATTTTCATGAGGGCAGAATTGACCCCTTTAAGATGAAAATTATCATAGATCGCATCAGATATGCCTTTCAGATCACAGTTATCTAGTCCACCAAACAGGAAAAATCATCAATTGACAAGATGAACAAGATTTGAACAAGATTACAATATTTTGAAACATTTTTTTTTAAACAGTATTCCATTATAGATCTATTCTATGGATAAAGTCTACTGAATGTTTACATTTTAAAAATAAATTGTTTGGATTTTATTACAGGTAATACATATGAAACATCATTACATTACATTAACACTGACACCGTTGTACACGAGCAGGATCTTCACTATGCTTTAATTTAAAGTTAAGTTTATTGTAAATGGTAATCAGTGTCAAAGTGTGTAAAACTTTCTTCTAATTGAATAGTCATTTTAATGAATCTGTTTTATTTACTAATTAATTGATGACAGTGTAACCTGCCTGAATTATCTAGGTCAACATTGTGTAAACTATCTATTAGTATCAATGGTTTGTACGACAGTTATGGTAAAGGAGAGACACCCATCCAATGCCAGCCATAACAATATAATTAAGTAAGACACGTGAATCTTTCAATTTGTTCTTGATATTTATATTACAGTGTATAATTTGTTATTAGAACTTTAATTGTGCAATTAAGCTAGCCTTTATCTGTAAGGTGAAGGATGTTATTCCTCTGAATTCTACACAAAGTTATTTATGAGTTCAGATTTTCGATAAAATTAATCAAGTTAACAAAACAAAAACCAAAACCATAACTGCATTTATCCCATTAGAAAAACAATACTGATAATTATGCTTTCATGAAAATTATGCTTAAAACTTGCTATTCAAACATTTAAAAGTAAAAAAACTTATTAAGTATTATTTTCCATGCAATCTTTGATTTGATATTTTCAAGTTTTTTCGGAAATACACAATTGATAATTAATGCATAAAGAATTGGGACCTTCACTGTTGGCAGTTCAAAAAGCAAAACATGGCTGACACAAGTTATGGCAGTAAAGAGAGTGAACTCATTGTTTTCAATATTTATGGCAGGTTTTTTAGCTTGTCAGGCTATCCCCACAATCCACACATGAAGAAAACCGATTGAGCATACAACCTTATTCACTGCTTATATCAGTGCACATATATGCTCCTTTTGCGATATAACCAGTTGTTTTTCCATATTCTTTCAACAATGTAGTGACATACTCATCAACAATCAGTGTTTGTCTGGCAAAAATATATTGGCAGTGGCAGCTAGAAAATAAATTTGAAGAGAGTTTTATATAATTAGTCATTATTATAGGCTTACATGTTTTTAATGTTCTTGTACTAATTTAAAAACAGGATATATATGTATTTATAATTTATATACACATAATACTAACACATACACTGTATTTAAATTAGATACATCTAATGATGCATGAAGACATGGCTTTGCAACATGAGGAGACACATACTAATCAAAGCATGTGGATACAAATATTGTGTAAACCAGCCCTTAAAGGTCATGTGAGAATAAATAGATGATGACCTTGTCTCATGACAATATCCGTTAAAATTCAAGTCCATGTGGAAATGTTGATTGAACTGAAATGTATATATTATAATGTACATATAAGGGTTAAAGAGTGGAATGAAAAAAGCTTGAATGTAGGATTGTTAAAACTATACTAAAGAGCTGTCGAAATTATAGTAATATCTATGAAATCACTATGGTTAAACTTATGTTGTTGTTTTTTCAGTATGCAAGTCTCCATAGTAATGTCTGCTTTGAGGTGAGAATAGCTTCTATTTCTGACTGTTGCAAATTACTTCTATTGTGTAATGTTTGGGGTTAATTGACTCCATTAGTGATTATATCCTTTTAAAGTTCATATAGGAAAGTGTTAATTACAGATTTATTTGTACTAGATATTGTATATATTTATTAATTTTATATATATTAAAAAAGGGTGAGGTTCGTCAAAAGGAAAGTTAAAATTAAGGACCGGAACTCGCATATATGCAAAAATGTTTGTACCATGCAGATCAGATTTTGGCAAATAATGTAGATCTAGGAGCTGTCAAGATCTACACAATTTGCTGCTGTATTTCCAACAGTTTGTCTTACTACCTGTACATATAGTTGTGAGAAAATGGTATTGTCTATTAACAAATGATTCCTGATAAGGGTTAACATGTAATGTACAATCTTGTCATTGCTAGGTGTTCCTGTCGTACCTGTCTTCTTGTATGTCTTGGTCAGCCAGGTGTGTCCAGTTTCTGACCTCTTTCCTCTACACACCGGGGGAATTGGCCTCTATCATCAGGATGAAGGAAACGGCAAGGTCATTATTATGATTACTTCATTTTAAAGACGGGTTTTATGTCAAACTAACAGCAAATGTCATTTTTTGAAATTTTCCTTGGTAGAGCCATTGATGTACTGCATGGAAGCATGAGAGCAGCCCATGTAAGTCGAAAGCAAAATAAAAAGAGACTAACAGTTGTGTCATTCTTAAGGGCACCTTTTCTGATTTAATAAGATTTAGGTATATAACATAGATCAGTTATTAAATTAAGTAACATCAGTTTTTTTTTATATCTATTAACAGTGTTTTAAAGAAATTTTATTAGTAAACAGTTATCGTCACACCAAAGTCATCAGGAGATGATAAATTTGGGTTTTTAAGATTGATACCAAAAAATTAAAAATATTTTAACTGCATTTTAAAGCTTTGAATTTAGATTTTTGTTTTGCTTTTTTTGTTTCAGATATCAGCAGCTATTTGACCAAGAAGATAACAGTTTTTTTGCAGAGAGGCTCTTCAATTCCCAATCCATACAAAAAACACTGAAAGTGGGTAATATATTGAGGGGAGGTCATTCTTAGCCTAAAATCTTTGCATTAACAACTACATGCAAACTTTGAAAAGGGTAAAAGATATATTTTTATAGACTCCGCAACAAATAGCACAGATCAGTCAGCACTGGACCTAGTAGTGCAATCGGTAGAGCGTCGGATCCTCGTATGGGAGGCCCAGGTTCGATCCCAGGCCATGGCATACCAAAGTCGTAAAAATGGTAGTGGTATAGCTCCTTTGCTAACGCTCAAGCAAATATAAGGGTAGTTCCATGACTGGTTGGCTCGGTGTCAGAATAATTTGACTGGGTGTGGTATCATGCCAGGCATCATGGCATGCTATACACAGTGAAGGCAGCACTATATCTGCTTCAAGTGGACACCGTCTCCAGATAACTGAAATGCTGTTGGTGGGATGATAAACCCAAAAAACAGATCAGCCAGCTCCTAGTTCAAGCTGCTTGATTTGGATCTACAATCTTTGCCCAAGCCTGATGACTGAGCTTATAGATAACTTCGGTGAAGAACCCTTTATCTTGGCAGCCATATTTGATGGCAACTTCATGGGATTTTCAGATGAATTGTATTGACACATAAATTTTATTACCTGTTATTTCTTATTATCTGTTATTTCTTCATTTATGGTCCAAAAGGCCACCATTTAAAAGCTCTTAAAATTCATGTTTTTAGAATACCATATTTTTAAAATTTTTAAATGCACAAAGAATTAATACACATAATTAAATAATTGGCTCATCAAACAAAATGAACAGTGTATCTTTTTTGGTTGTACTTTTTTTTCCTTTTTTAAATATAAAAATATAGTTTTGGTATTTAAAATACTTTATAAAAGCTGCTAAAGTTGATATAAAATTCAGTAAAATAGACTTAAAAATAAAAACATAGTGGTGAGTTTATTACAGCACATATTTCCAAAATTGGCCTGCATTAGCTTCTGCCTTGAAAGATGGCTGCCTTAATCTGTTTTATCAGTGCCAATGATATCACATGGAAACTATCTTTAGCAGTCTGAAGAGTTAATCTCTTGTTATTGTAATCTATTTTTAAGTTATATATTGTAATATTGAAAACACACCTTTAAGCACCATATATTGAATAACCTCTTATGCACACTCATCACATCAGTTTTTGGTATTATTATTGTTTATAATATGTTCACAGATTGTACTGATGACACCTGTGTTCAGTATTGCACTTTTTGTGTGGAAATTATTAAAGAAATGCATGATGATAAAAAATCATTACAAATCAGTTTATTGATAGGTTGTAAAAGCTATCGTTATAAAATGTTATCTTCAACACTACCCTACACATGATTTACTTTGTTCAGCATAAACATGTGAACAACATATAGCTTGTATGTACCTACTTGACATACAAGGATTGTATTTCTTAGTTTTGTATTGATAATAACAAGTCTTGGAAAAATAAGTTTTAATTCTTAAAAGCTGGATTTCAATTAACAGATTGATAAATAAAATGCTTTAACTTTAATAGCTGGATTACCATTTACTTAAAGATAAAAAATGACTTGCTTATAGCTTGATTTCCATTAGCATATAGATGTTAATTCATACTTTCCAGAGTATCTGCCAAACATGTTTAGCAGACGACAACTTGAATCCAGTTCAAGGCCTGATGGGGATGTCAGACAGTCTGGTGGCAGACCTTCAGCTTCTCTGTAACCATCTCGCCTCTGTCCAACATGGTGAGTCTGTCCTAACAGCAGCTTACTGATATGACTATACCGTAGTGTTGCCACCACAATCTCCGCGTGTAGTGGTTACAAAGCCTGATTTAATCTTTTAGATTTTTATATTTCTACTCACATTTTAATTTAAACCTAATTATACTCAATTTACATTAAAAATGATCTTATTTGGTACCATATGACCCATCAAGTGCCATGGACCGTAAACCCCAAAATAAAATAAAAATTAAAAAAATACAAATAATTATTCATCATCCACTCACATGTATCTTAGGTATTCTTTTATACTGAAGCCCTTATTCCTTACTAGAAAGTAGTTTGTTTCTTTATATTGGAAGAATGTAGAAAAAAAGATTACAGGTAGTGAATATGACAAGGATAATACAATACCCTAAAATAGGTGATATTGAAGTTTTCACACAACAAAAAAATAAAAAATTAAATTAATAATAGAATTGCTTTGAATGTTAATGTTGAACAGTGACCTTTTTAATCACAATCTTAACATCAGAATCAGAAAAGTCTTCAGTGAAAATACTAAAGAGAAATCCGGAAAAGCCACTTTAACTCTCCAAAAATGATCCAAATAAGCAAGGTAAAAGCAACGGAAGCAAGATAAGGAAACATGCTTTAACCCTTTACCTAGTACATTCATGATATGGGTTATACGTCATGGTTTTAGCATCAACATTTCGAGGTACATGTGTTACTATGCAAAAGGGCAGATTACAATTAACAAGCTTACAGCACTATTTGCCCAAGTCTAATTAACTTCTCATAAGCAGACAGACTGGTAAATTCTCTGTTGGTGTTTCGAAAGGACACTTGTACTCCTGAGTAAGTACATTAAAATATTGGTGCTCCTGAGAAGTTTACTCTTTTTATATATTCCCACTGTCTGCATATAAATAATGTACCAAAATTAAACAGTGGAAAAAAAAACAATGTAGTTTATTACTAGAAGGGTAGGTTGAAATTTGTCGTATGTATTACCATTTTATGCTTTAAGTAATTATTTCATTTCTACGTTGCTTACAGGCACTGTGATCCATAAGTATTGTGATAACACCATCCTTGCTGTGATTTGTGGACTTCTGCTTCTGGTCCATTGTGTTGCCATGGTAGCCAGCGATGATGATAAAAGAGCTGTGGACAAGTTATTTCATGAGATTTTAAAGGTAAGTCAACTCCACACAATGGTTAATGATGTTTCAATATAACAGCAAAACCAAGTACTAAAGTTGGTATTTGTTTCTTTTTTTTTTTTTAAATTCAGATGTGCTCACAATTTTGCTTAGGGTGCTTTTTCAATTATCTTTTGTGTCTTTCCCTCATTTGATTTTCTTGTCAGAATCCACTACCACACAGAGCATGTTGTTACGGTAACACAAAGAAATGTACCTAAATCTATAACTTTATATAAGGAGCATTTTAGTAATTTTTTGTACTAAAAGATATTTTTGCATTTATGTTGATAACAAAATGTTCAGATGAAAACTGCTTGAATGATGTGTAAAAAACAACAGTCCTGTTGTAAAGAGATCACTTATCAAAGCAAGACAGAACTCTTACGTAGGTTGTAAATGTTGACTTATTACTATATATTCTGAATTGCATAACAAATATAGGATTATGAAAGAATCATGACATCACTGAATATGTCTTTACTTTCATATATAGTTTATCATGATATCATCAAATATGTTTAATATCTGTATATAGTGATATCACTGAATATGTTTAACATCTGTATATATTTTATTGTGATTTCACTGAATATGTTTAAATCTGTATATAGTTTATTGTGATTTCACTGAATATGTTTAACATCTGTATATGGTTTATTGTGATATCACTGAATATGTTTAACATCTGTATATAGTTTATTGTGATTTCACTGAATTTGTTTAACATCTGTATATAGTTCATTGTGATATCTCTGAATATGTTTAACTTTTCATATATTGTTTATCATGATATCACTGAAAATGTTTAACTTCTATATATAGTTTATCATTAATTATACTATCAAAAACAGTGTGAGCTTTAACAAATAATTTGTCTACATTGCTTATCATTTTTATTTTTCAGATGAATGCCTTACCACCACCATTACAGTCATGTCTCTCAGACATGTGCTCGGGCTGACATTCCATTTGTCAACTGATTACTGATTGGTCAGTTTAGCTACTACAGATTGTTCAACTAAGCTAACTTCATTGGTGAATTTTAGATAGTGCAGCTACTTCCATTATTACAGTATTTAAAGCCTGAGAATAAATGATAATAATTAAACATAATTTATAATGAATTTTTGTATTCAGTTGTTATTTCCACTCCCTCATCCAATTATCTGATAGATTTTGCAAGTGGTAACCTTCAACTGTCTTTATACTTCTACCTTTAAATTTTTAAATGTTCATAAGAAAAGCTAATTCTACTACTAATACTACTCCTACTTCTACTACTACTTTTATTATAAGTAACAGTTTTATTGACATATACTCAATATAAGAAGTAAATACAACAATAAATACGATTTTTTTAAAGCTTGGAACATCACATTTTTAAACAAATTTATTTTCCTTGAAGATTGTTTTGGACGAAAAGTAATTAATACTGACTCTTTTAACTGTTTGCGTTTCTCCTGTGTGTGTAATGTCACGTCTCTTTGCCATTGTCATTTTTACATTTACATTGTGCGTTTAGTTCAAGTTCACTGTGTTACCATTTCCTCAGAATGGTGTTAAGTCAATACAGGGCCTAAGTTGTCATATCTGTATAGAAATTACCAGTACCAGTAATGGCAATGGATACTGATGGTGGCAAAATTGTAAAAAATTACTGTATGATGCACATACACGTGAACTCTCATATTTGGGAGGGTAAATCCCCCTTTTAAGGTTTAAAATTACTTGAAAATAAGGGGCGTTTTACACATTTTCAAAAATCTTCCTTTTTGGAAACAGATAACTTTCTTCTTTGTTTTTATAAAAATAACAAATCTCCTACTTTGCAAGTGAAAATCTCCCATTTTGGCCTCAGAAAAAGTTCACATGTATGGATGGAATATGTGAGATATTTGGAGAAAACTTGCTGTGACAAAGAAAATGGAAGTATGGAACTGACAACAAGTCAAATGAGTACTTACATTTAAAATGATAGTGTCTTCAGTTGTCATAGTGACCATTTGCCAGAAAATGCCAAACATTGTCAAGCTTGTAAATTTCAAGTAATGTTGCAAAATAGCAAGTGTATTTATAAAAATTAGCACTAAAATTCTCTGTAATCCTCTATGTGCTGCTATGACAATTTGTCCTTTTTTGTAAAGAGTCTTTGACAAAAGTACCAAGTAATAATAAAAAACTGTAAAAAGTCCAATTTATGTTAATACCTGCATTCAATTTTTTCCCACTGTGTATCTTTTTTTAAAGACTTGTGACAGAAAACAGCACAATGTCATTGCAGCACACAAAGTGGTTTAAGAGGCAGTTTAATGAAAACATACATTTTTCTTTACTTGAAACCTTTTTTTAAAGGCGCATTACAAAAAAAAAAGGACACACTGGCATTGCAGCAAATAAAAAAGTGTAAAATGACAAGTTTCAGATAATGGTTGCATTATTTCTTGTTCACTTTTTACCCTTTTAAACATTCCATAGGCATATGAAGGACAAATCACAAATGAACAATACTTCTTGGGTTCGATGGCCTATTTAATGTTAGACACTGTAACATTTTAAATCAATATGCAATTTGATATTATCAACTGACTATTTTTTTCTGTTAGTAAACACTGTCTACTTTGTATAACACTATTTGTTGACCACACCAAACTTGTACCAGGTTGTAGTGTTGTATGTCTCACCAGGTCGTAAGATGCTGCTTGGGAAGTTGGGCTGTACATAACATAAAAATACAGAGATAATATTAAAATGGGACATAGAATAAGAAAAGACACAACTTAGATAGTCATATGTTTACATAGAGATAACTACTTAAGATTGAAACAGCTTGATAACTTGAAGATAAAAGAAAGTAGTAATAAGTCTGACCTTAACGGTGTATACTAAAAGGAATATTGATTATCAACACTAAGGAGTACTTATAACATACATTAATGCTTACACACTGATTCATTATACTTACATTTTTTTTAAAGATCAAATAATTAAAAATCTTATGTATACACCTCATCATCTTGACATCCTCCATCTGATAAACTGGAAGATTCTCATGTACATGTACTAGCAAGCCACTTTTCGAATATACCAACACACCCATATACTGTTAACCTGCTTTACGTACACAACTTTCTATATACGATATAACCTTATATATACTGACATCTGTCTAATTGTCACAAGATGTCTCCTCAATGTATTTATATACATAACCCCCAAATATACTGCCATAGACCACAACAAAACCTGTTTGACTGTGTAATAGTCCCGTGAAAGGAAGAACCAACCAATCGTATGTAATGCTGCAATCTTATTTCGTGATAAACATCACCACAAAAGCTGACTGACTGCTGGGCATCACTGTCACAAGCTCCTTCCTTGACCTCTAGATGCACCCCCTCCCCAACTAAACAGTTGTCCTAATTAATACCTTTCCCATTATCCTAGTGCCCCTTCCCCCTTTTACCAAATTGACACATAACTGGATCCCTGTGACATGAAGAGTAGTACCTGCCCCACCAACCAACATAATTTTTCTTTATATACAATACGCTATGTACAGAAATACCTAACCAATCCAATAAGTAATAGCATGCCTCAATCTCAAATGCCACACCCCATTCCATAATAACATGGCCCTCTTTATACCTTAATGACTGCATCTGGGTATCTCAATGGCTTGTAGAGCATACCCTCCGCTCAGCCAAGAACCATTATATCCCCAATGTAAAATGGCATGCCCATGCTCTACATCAGGTCTTGCAGTTGCTACTGACGAGGCCATTCACTGGCGATACACCTTTTTACCATACCAGACTGGAAGCAATAGCTCAAATGGTAGTGACGACTTATGGATCGGGAGGTCGTGGGTTCAAACCTCAGCTGGGTCAAACCAAAGACTTTAAAGTTGGTAGTAGTGGCTTCCCTCCTAACGCTCAGGGCTAAGGGGACAGCATTACACCTGACTTGTCAGTGTCGGTATAATTTACCGGCTGGGTTCAGTCCCTGGGCACCTCATATGTGCTCCTGTGCTATAATGATAGAAATGTTGCTGCACAGTATCGGCAAAAATGCTGGCAAATCCCGTTCCATTCCTCTCACCATACCTGATTGACAGCATCTGGGTATCCCTGTGGCATGAAGAGCAGGCCCCCACACTGGATATACTTGACACCCTCCTTGCAGATGTCATCCTTAAGTAGCAGGGGCAGATAATACCCACTGTACTCCACCACTACTGGGCATGTGGTAGATACCTCAAGGAACCGACCTGTACCAGGGTGGACAACTCTGGAAAACCAAGGAACAACAGTGTCATGATGGCTGCATCTGATTTGGTACAAGCTTGTTATCTCCATAAATGTTTACCATTTTAAAAGATTTGTATCTTCTAAGTAACCAGATGCTCAAGAAAGCTTGTTAAACTGCTCAAAAGTCAAAGCTATGAATCCCATGGTGTTAGGTAACTGTTGGCTGATAAATTCACATGCATTCTATTTTAGTTTGATTTTTTTTGTTTAATTTAGTAAATCACAATTAGAATAAATCATCCCTGCAAGCATTACCTAGCAGCCAGTGCTTTGCCCTTCCCATTATCTGGGGCGATGACCTTGGCACAGTGAAGGCCGTCCCCAGCTGGCATCTTGTCAATGACATCAGAAAGAAGGGTTGGCTTCTGAAGGTCATACATTGATCCTGATACACTTGAGAACTCTCCTGATCTCACAAATAAAAAAGTATGTTAAGCCAAACAGAAACAAGATTTTTTAGAACACAATTTTTTTAAGGAATAAAACAAAGTGAAAGTTCTAGGTAAAGATTTGATGTTTCAGTTACATACCTGACGGGATAAAATTGTTTCCAAAGTCTAGTTTTTTATCTGCATTGACGCTGACTACATGATCGCCAACATGACCGGCAGCCTAGAAAAACAGACATGTATGTAATAATTTTAAGATTGTTATGTCAAATTCAAAACACTTTGTGAAGAAAAAAAAAAATTCCGATTTACTAATAACTTTTAAGGTGAAAGCAATTTCTTTAACTCACAGATAATGAATATTGCATTGCGTTTAATTAAGATCTATAATTCTATGTATATATTAATAACTTATCCAGCATAATGTAACAGGTTGCACAATTAAAAATGTTAGGTAAGAAACTCTTCAATGACAAAACTACCTAACAGTAACAATATGAAAATCAACATAAAAAACCGACTCGAACCACGGACCTCTTGACACCACAGCAGCCATGTACATAACTATATTTGTCAGAAAGTATCAATATGTAAGTTTTTTTAAAATAATTTTAATTTTATGCAGTTGTCATAAATTCCATTATGAATGAATATATTTGTCTTGATTAAAGTATTGCAGTTTGCGCAAACTTTACATTTCTGAAAACTGTTCCTATTTCCTCTGTTGGTGTTTCATTACTGATGAAAAATAAATTGTCTATTACTGTCTTCGTAAGAATGTAAAATTCATCTTAACCATTTACATACTTAAAACACAATACACCCCCTTAACATAATGCATACTCCACCCTATTGGTGTTTCCAGCAAGTAAAGAGTTAAAACATACATGTCCGCCTAGGTTGAACATGAAGTGATTGGATAGGTCAACAGGAGTTGGTTTAGTTGTGGTGGCCCTGTAATTCATCATCAACCCATCTGACTCCGTCAACTCGTATGTCACTGTGACATCAAGGTCTCCAGGGAAACCCTCCGCACCATCTTGGTCCAGGTATTTGAGAATCAACTTGGATCCATCTATAGACCAATCAAAATAGCGCTGGAAGCAGAAACATGGCAGGAACAATTAGTAGCAAATATTAACAGGGATTCATGGGTAAGCCCCTCATCAGGCAAAGTATTCTCAGCGATGAATTCCAGTAGGACTTTAAAATTAATTGTATCGGTAAATATATTACTACTTTTACTGTTTTAAATTACTAAAATATTTTTTTAATGATATAGTGCTATTTTTTCCATCTAGACATATAGTAATTTGCATAGATAAAAATGTCCTGTAACTTCCAAAAAATGCCAAAAGATTGAAGGATATCATAAGAAGCAACCAATACGTGATCAAGTATTGGTCGAGTTGAGTTGATCTGGCCATGTTGTGTAGGGTTATTGTATGCAAGGATAAAAAATTTACACTAGATACACACTAGACCAAAAAATAAATAAAAAGACTTAAGTATGTGTTTGGAGGGTAGCAGGTGCTAAATCTACTACTGATTATCTTGTAACAATCTTGTGGAAAGATCTGGAGTTTATCAAGTTTGGTCATGAAAACTTTATGTAGATAGTAAGTAGATAAGGCAGCTTTTAAAATCAATCATGGTTTTTGACTATACCTTACTTTTGTGTTTGCGATAAGAAATGTTAGTAAGATGGGCCCAAAGACGTGTTTGTTTCATTACCCTGGAAAGTCCAACGAAACCGCCATGACACATATTGTTGCCGAGTGGGTCATTCTTGGAAACATCATACTGTTGTCCATCTAGGGTGAAGGTCGCGCCATTAATACGATTAGACACTCGGCCTGTGATACAGCCCTGGAAAGCAGCATTCGTCTCGTAGCCTGGAATTAAGTAATATATTGTAATCCATTAATATCCACTTAGTCATTGTAAGTTATTTCAGGGAACCAAGACATTTACTGTGGTGTTACTAATCTACATAGGCTTTGTTTCAAAACATAATATCTAGTTGTCATGAGATAGAAATAAATAAATATAATAATTCTTAAAGATTTTAATATTTCTATGTACATATTTAGATTTTGATCTGATTATATACAGTTCATGTTAAACTTAACTGTATTCGGCACCGTATGACCTATGAAGTGTCGGTGTGTCGTAAACCCCCCCCCCCCCCACCCAAAACAACAAAAGAAACAAAAACAAATAAATATAATTATATATATATATAATTTTATTGGCAAGTCCACATATATATATATATACCGGTATATATATACACATATATATATATATATATATATATATATAATTTGGGATTATATGGTATAAGGAAAACGCAGTTATGTTTTGCACGATTGCATTGACATGTGCTGTACAATAACACAAAATACATGCAGTGTTGCAAGTTTATTAGCAAGTCCACATAAACTAACATTTGGCCATTTAAAGAAAAGAAAGAAAATGTACCACACAAGTACAAGTCTTGGTAAAGTGTTGGAGAGAAATGCCATTCAAAATATTAATTCTGTGGGGAAAAAAAACTATAAACTTGAGGTTAGGTGATGCTGCTGTTTGAAGTAAATACAACAATTTTGCTGTACCTTCAAACGATTTGTAGCCCAGCACCACGTCTGTCACATGACCGTCTTTGTCCGGAACAAGTATGTCCTTGATGACACAACCAAAGTTCAAAACCCGCACAGTTGTCTGGCCAGAAGTCAGCGTAAAACTTGAATTTGATAATAATCAATTTGATGTGAGACAGCACAATTATAATGAATTTGATGTGAGACAACTTCAATTATCATTGTGTTGATGAAGTCAGACAGTACAATAACAATTATGTTGAAAGTGAGACAGCACAATAACAATTCTGTTGAAAGTGAGAAAGCACAATAATTATGTTCATGTAAGACAGCACAATTATGATTATTTTGATGGAATTGATACAGCACAATTACAATTCTGTGGACAAAAGTAAGACCATATAATTATGATTATGTTGATGGAAGTAAGAACGTAAAAATATGACTTTTATTGGGCATGACGCAGCACAATAATGATTATGTTGATGAAAATGATATAGTACAATTATGATTTTGTTGATGGAAGTGAGACCATACCATTATTATTATGTTGATGGAATTAAGACCGTACAAGTATGACTATGTTGATGGCATGAGGCAGCACAATAATGATTATGTTGATGGAAGTAAGACCATATAATTAAGATTATATTGATGGAAGTAAGACCATATAATTAAGATTATGCTGATGGAAGTAAGACCGTACAATGATGATTATGTTGATGAGCATGAGGCAGCACAATAATGATTTTGTTGATAGAATTGATACAGCACAATTGTGATTATGTTGATAGAAGTTAGACAGCACAATTATTATGTTGATGAAAAAGAGAAATCATAATTATAACTATGTATGTACCAAAGGCATTGAAAATGGAAGACGTAGAGCTCTCTTGCTAAAACTCAAGCAAATGTAAGGGTAGATCCATGACTGGTTTGCCCAGGGTCTGTATAATGTAACTGGTTGTGGTATCATGCCAGATGTTTACAGTTTGCTATATACAGTGACGGCAGCACTTAATCTGTGTCAACAGGATATGTCTCCAAATAACTGAAATACTGATGGTGGGACGATAAACCCAACAAACAGACTCAATACAGAGCCAACAAGAAACATGTATGTCAAATATAAATTAAGGCTCTTCCTCATGTTATTTTTGGACAAGAAGATTTTCAAAGTACATGTATTCCTATATGAAGCCATATAGGAAAAAATAATTGTTATGCCTTTGTCAGCCATGTTTTTGTACTGATACAAATTCTTTGAACAATCTTGATAGAGGGCGACTCAGGAAACATGTTTGTCAAATATCAAGGCTCTAGCTCAGCCACATATAGAAAATAGCCACACCCCTGACAGTCATGTTTTTGATGGATCAAAAACTATGTATGCAAAATATTGGGGCTTTAGATCATGTAGTTTCTGATAAGAAAATTTTCCCATATTATTTAATAGGGAAACTATCCATGCCTGTGTCAGCATGTTTTTTCTTTTTGATGGATCAAAATGTTTTGAACAATTCTGATACTGGGCCTCCAAAGGAAAATGTATACCACATATAATGGTTCTTGATAATCTTATCTGTAGCACTAGTCACATGTATGTGACAGTAATGCTACTTGTGCCATAAACAATGTGACACCCTGAGATGTTAAAAAATTTTATTTTAGGAGGAGGCGGACACGCCTCGCACCCCCCCCCCCCCCGATCCGCCCATGATACCAGTCTAAAAGCCATCATCATGCAGATGTTAACAAGAAGTCGTGGGATGCATCTTTTCAGATCAATTTAGTATAACGTTATGTCCTACACTCCATTATAGACACGTGTAACTGTAAAACACATATAGTAACAAACATGTATTCGAGTTTATTGTGTTATTTACCACGTTGCTTTTGCAATGTGTAGTGTATGCATGTATACTTACTATAAGCCTAGCTCTTGAACTGAAACTGTGCATGTTGTACATGGCGAATACTGACACTGAACTCGCTAGTTCAGCGGTAATACGAGTAGGACTAGATCTAATAGACCAGCCTGCTGGGCGCCGGTGGTTCTAACCAGACATATCTCAGGGATCTGCCTCCACTAATTCTAATAATTAGCATACCATAACTGTGTCGGTGCGATGTGCCAATAAACAAACAATAAATATCTTATAGATTATAAGTACATGAGCAAGAGAATCTTAGTAGCAATCTATGCATGCCGGTATTTATAGTAATTTACGTGAAAGCAACACTTGGTATGCATACTTAATTATGTAAGCCTACATGTATAGTAGACACTTACATGTAAACGTCCCGACCATCGTTGGTTTTCCCATATACTTCCTTCGTTATTCCCGAGTCACTCGCCATGTCTCGTTGTTTACACAGTCAGTCTACCGCAGGCACTCGCCGGCTTATAAATATCCAGTACGATTAGTTCTCATTTTGACATACATACCGTACATGACCTGACAAAGAGGATTTTATCTTACACCAAATGTATTGCCTAACACCTTGAAAATGGGACTTCAGCTATCATAAATGCAACTTTTATCCCAGCCACCTCTGCCTTGCGACTATGTTACGATTATCAGAGCTGATCGCATGTCAAAAGGTAAATAAGAAAAGGTCCTATCAAAATTTCCACAGATATTCAAATTTCATATACCAGTAGACAAAGGCAACCTAGCTAAATGTAAATGTGACAAAAACACAGAGACGAGACATAACACACATAAAGAAAAACCATCAGTTACCGCCGTGGAACGGTCAATCGGCAAAAGGGCCGACTGGGGTGTTTAAACCTGGTTTGTGGAGCCCTCCATCCTCGCACTGCCTGAAGTTTTTTTCTATCAAACAGTGTAAATAACAATATAGCGTCAAAGTGAAACAACTCACAGTAAGCACCTGCATCGGGAGTTAAAACAGATAAAATGAACTTATATACAAACATAATATCTAGTAATAAAAAAAAATATCAACATATGTACAGTATGTACAGTTGATAAAATCCTCGGCAACGTAAAAAATTCAAATGAGAGATTAGATTGAAACAAAACAGTTCAAGCGCTGATATATTATAAGAACAAATAAAACAGACCAAGCGCTGATATATTATAAGAACAAATAAAACAGACCAAGCGCTGATATATAATAAGATCAATTTAAATGCCATGACATCATATGCCAAAAGTGTCAAAAGAAAAATGTAAAAAATACGAAAGAAAACATCGAATTTTAAAAAATAAACTACCAACAAAATAAAATGTAGTATTGCTAAGAGTTAATAAGTTAAAAAAAAAAAACATCATAAAAAGTCGCAATATTCGTACGAACCACTTTAGCATTGGTTTCTGTAGCTAAAAAGCGGTCAGAAGTGCCAGAAAAATACATTCTGATAAAACTTTTAACATGTGAATCCAATGCGATTTTTTTATAGAAAGGTGGTTGCAGGGATGCAACGGTAGGCCTATGCGATCGATCGTCGATCGGTTGCAGTCAATCGCAAGCAGTTCCGATCACATTTTGGTCTCATCATGTGTCAACTAATCGGCGATCGCTCACGCGCCCGCTTTCCAACCTGTCTAGTCACTTTGCAACCAGTTTGCGAGCGGTCATTGGTTATGTGATTCATTTATGTGATTCATTTAAACGTTTGTCTGTAGATGGTCACGTCACCTATTTAAGCCACTATAGCTCTAGTCATCGCAATTAGCATATTTGTGGAATGTGTGCTTCCGCATTGTATGAAGCTCTGCGTATACAGCATTAAATGTTTAAATGAATATTTCATTTTTTACTAATGAAATAATTTGCTTTCTTGGTTGTATTGGTGCCTTATTCTGATAAATTGACATATAACGTACCCCTGTACGAGCTTGCGGTATATGGCCGGCTCCATCCTTGAATAGGAGACAAAATCTCCCCGAGAACGTATACTCTCTCTGCCATCTTGTGCGGTCAAACTCAATAATGCCTCGTTCATTCTCTTTGTTTTTCTTTGTCTATGTAAGATAATAGCAATCAATGCAGCATCTTTTCTTTTCTTCTCCTTCACACTAGCTGCCTCTTGTTCATTTGTGATCGTTGTACGATATCAGTGAAGTTCGCAGTTCGAACGGCAACCCGTCGCAGACATTAAGTGTAAAAAAAGAAAATGCAAAAACCACGAACAGAATCTAGTTGTATACAAGTCGCCTATTAATCCTCGATCTGTCTCCAGCCATTCGTCTTCCTCTCTACTACCACTCTGCACTAAAATATTTGAAGAATATTAATAAAAAGCAGTTGTATGTTGTTATTAAATTATCAATCGTTCCCAGCACAGTTGCAACCAGGTAACTCATAGTCAGTTCAGCTAACCTGTTGTGCGCCGGTGGTTCTCTCTCAACGAATAATTAGCTGGACGTCGCCAATATGTCGATATGTCGGTGCGATGTTGCAAACACAAATAAACGTAAATCATAAACATATTACAGTTCTGTTAATATATACAAGAATTTGTCATTTATTATGATCTGGGTGTTTTTTAAAGCTTCCATCGTCGCATAAATAAAATAAAAGTATTACAGTACATTTAATAAGCTGTCGTTTATAATCGACCTAAGGTTATTGTCTGTAATCACGGGACCAACATTGATAAAGACATGTCCTTGAGAGTTAAGAGAGAATACACATAGATATCTAGCCCCAGTCACCCCTACCCCTCTCCCTTCCGTGGTACATTGACAGTGTTATAATATCAATTCATATCAGCAAATATTTAAGATAGGGTTGGATTCATATATTTGAAACGAACATGCATGCATACATAGATCTACCGTGTCACGATGATGCTAGTATTGTTTGTTGAAGTTTATGGTATTCAATACTTTGTCTTAGACCAGAAGCTGTAAATGGTAAAATAAAGTTTTTATCCTGCAATAAGAATGCTGTTAGGGCCATATATGTGTGCGATTCTATGATGTTCTATACTTTATTGTAATCAAATAATAATAATTCTATCAGTGTAGCCTATACGAGAATTTTTAAAAGCCAAGTTTTAACTTAACGATCCCGCAACAAGATGCTGTTAAGGACATAGATGTGTGCGATTCTATGATGTTCTATACTTTAGTGTAAGTAAATAGTAATTGTTCTATCTGTGTAGCCTATACGAGAATTTTAAAAAGCACCGTGGAACGATATTTAAATATAATTATTCCTTGGTGAATTTTATCAAATTGTTGATAAGCTTCCACATGTTTTATGTATGTAATAAACGCTGCTTGCAAACTGTAAACATATTTGTCTCAAACTGATGGTTTAATTACCGATAGTGCCCATTCCCCCTAAAGCGCTAATCAAGTCATGATGACCAACAAGTGAGTCAGTACATTTAGCATTTATATAAGTATGATATTAAAGGTGATAGATCCGACATTTTGGGTTAGAAATAACATCGAAAAACAAAATGCAAACAATATGGCCACCTTAAAGGTGATATCCGACATTAATTTTTAAGTTACCAAATAAGTCATTGTTACCCGAAAAGGTTCTACAAAATGTTGTTCATTGATTCCCTATATCTGTGTAAACAGTGAAGCATAAACCCACACTCGTCATTACGAACAGGTATTTCCTATCTAAGTAACGCTGCAGAGCTAGCTATTTTTTGAGCTAAGAAAACCACGTGATACCTGACTTTTGAGATAACTGTATATCGTTATCCAGGTAGTCCGCTCTGACGTCGATATCTTTTTTTAGCTGAGATACATATCGTGCTTATGTATAGATTCGGAAAGAATGAATATTCAGAGTTTTTTTCAGCAATATTTGCTGTATAACAAAAAGGGTAGTGTTAAAATCGTCTTTAATAAGGCTAATGACTACTTTTTTGAAGAAATTTCGCCTTAATTCTTTAAAACAGTGGAAAAGTGTTACATGCATTTGCAAATCGCAAACTATAGGATAACACCTTTAAAAGATCTTAAACAAATTCTGTTCGATCACTGGTGTCCTTGATTTATAGTGCGAGCTGTCTTGTAAACACCATCAACATTTTAGTTGGGATGAATGCTTTCTCTGCACACTCGTACGGCATATGCGGCTATTTTAAGAACAAACCACCAAGACTTTAAAACATCATAGCCACAAACATTTAGATAAATAGCCATATTATCTCAGTTTTATCGTAAGTAAATAGTGTTCAACAACAATAATTCGGTCGCAAAATTATGTCATTGAAATTTAAGTTTTTCCGCTGAATTAAACGGAAATCCCAACTGCGTCAAACACAGATTATAAAATCAAATCGAAGATTTCATGACTTAAACTATCTTAACAATTGAAGTAGAGAACGAGCTAAGTAATACGAATCATTTGGTAGCAGTTGTCGCTTTGGTTTTGTGGTCCATGTATGTTTTGATGGTATCGTGTGCCCGTTATACCTTGACATTTCATAATATTTGATAGTATTTATTCAAACATAGAAAAGTGAACATGTATACATGTTATAAAATTATGTTCTATGTATAAGTCATAATAAAATGGTGTTCTATGGGGATGATACATTTGATCAAACACACGCTGAAGCATAAACCGCGGTTTAGGTTTTTGAAAAATTAGTTAGTATTTTCTGTATAGACAAGTAGTTCACAATAAGGCGTTATCATTTATTGGTACAGTTCTGGCACCATATCACTTGTCCCAAACATAGTGTATCGTACGTATTTCTATTGTAATCGTACCGCAACGTCACTTGTAACGTAATAAGCCTATCGTAACGTAACGCAACGAACCGCATCGTGAATGGTACATCACACCGTACCGTAATGTAACGATCGTGATTAGGCCATCTATGGTTACTAAACGTACCGCATTTCGATTGGTCCCTCACACGTAAACGTAACGTATCGTAGCGTTACACAATGGGAATTGTATCGTGCAATCACAACAATTTCCTTTATTCTAAAATATTGTATTTTGTGACCGACAGTTCTTTATGAAAACAGAAACTGAAATCATAAAAGCACATATCTATCATCTAGCAGTACTATGTCTTTGATTTAAAACGGAAGTGTCGTCTGTGTCTGAGAAAAAAATAATAAAAAGTGTTCTCTTAGCAAAGTACGACAAATGAAATGTAACAAAAGTTATTCATATATATCAAGTGATTTAAATAAAAAAATAAAAAGGGTCACCAAACCATATTTACTTGCATGCATACTTTAAACATATTTAAACTAGAGAAAATGTGGCTACACTAATTATCACTAAATGTATACATGTATCGATGTCAGAATTTTTTCCTTAAAGGTCTCAGTTGCTATAGAGACACAATCCTGGTGGTCTATTTATTGATTTTTCCGAAAATGACCGTTTTATTATAAAAGTGGACACTCACAACTAAGGAAACATGCAATCCTTAATTTAATATCTGGTTAGATACGCTGGTCATTTTTCGCAAATGCAAAACATAAATGGATGAACATTATTATTTCCTTAACAATTAATTCACTAATTTCACTTGTGGAATTCTTTAAATTGTCTGGAATTATGGGCTGTAAGGTAGGTTCGTTTTTCCACTACAAAAATGGATGCAAGGGCGAAAAAGTAAGTTTTAACACTTATTTATTTAAAACGCGTTTAACTTTAACATATTTGTTTTAAATACTTACTTAAAATTGAGATACCTTTGCTCTATCTTTTATTAAAATATCATGTTTTGAATATGAAAACAGATTGATAAACCATCCCCAACACTACTGATGTAAGTCTTATTTAGATATAATATGTGCAAAATTTATTCACCATTTATAATATACAGTCTTAAAAAACATTCTGCCAAGCGTAATAACTATTCATACCGTTTGGTCAAAAATTCAAAAATGTTGATTCAACGTTACTTGTTTTCGCATTGTAATTTCTTGCAACTTCGACGGTGTGAGTTCGAATCCTATTCTGGGATGAAAACGTCGATGCGTTAAGAGCTTTCTGATATCATTTATTGATTTTGTGGGTGTCCTGTTTCTTCGGGTATTCGTCTGAGATTCATTCTTTACCAAAAGTATCTGCAAATCGCTATATAAATATAGCTGTACAGCTCTTATATAAGGGTCTGCACTTTTTGCCACAGATCTTAACATATTGTCTTAATATTTATATATAGTTATAAGCATATAACTAAAATTTGGTTAGTATTAAAACAAAATTGGCATCTCGAGGAATAATGATGGCGATGCGACTTACCTGATCGTGATTTTCAAATTTAACAGAATACCGTACATTTTGTTAATGCCAGGTGAGCACCGTTAACCAGAGTGTTACCACCGAGAACAAAAATACGTCCCTCAATATCTGGGAACCAACCGACAGCCTTCGGGTCCCTCTTACCTTCGCTCAGAAGACCAATATCGTCAGATCATGGAAAGGCATCTCCAGGAACATACAACAGACGGGGCTACTGATGTTCTTACGGTTGGTTTATTTATTGTTTAAGGTGCCCTTTTTAAATTTTCCGTGGACGCTTCACAGCAGTTAATAATGTTTCATGAAGATTTACTTCATGTGTTTGTACTGGAAAATAGAATTGTTCTGGACTCTTTTGTATAAAGCGAATGCCAACCTTTGGCTAAAGTTTGCTTTTGGCAGGCAATTGGTATGCTTGCACTTAAAGGTCTGTCCCATTGCCGTATGTCTTTAAAGATAATGCTATTCTGTACCATTGCCGTATATCACTGAAGCAAATGCTATTCTGTCTCATTGCTGTATATCACTGGAGTAAATGCTATTCTGTCTCATCGCTGTATATCACTGAAGTAAATGTAATTCTGTCTCATTGCTGTATATCACTGTAGTAAATGCTATTCTGTCTCATTGCTTTATAACACTGTGTCTTTGAAATAAATGCTATCTTGTCGAACGGTCGTATTTCTCTGAAATAATCTTTTCTGCGCAGTATTGTTTGTCTCTGATAAAAAAATTGTATTACTGTCGCATTTTGTATTGCTAAATAAAATTCCTATTTGTCGTATTGCCATATGTTGCTGAAGAAAATCGTATTCTGTCACTCATGCTATGTTTTGTTATATATATTGCTTTATCTATGTTTTGCAGTGAAAGAATAAATCAACATTGGTTGTTGCTAAACTGCGATTTAATGTATATTTTAAGCTTACTTTATTTTGCAGTTAAAATATAACTTATTGTTAAGCACCGGACAATTTGACGAATTACATCATCAAATTTATCTTCGTTATATTTTCAGACTTTTCGAAAACAACCGCGAGGTGCGGTCAATGTTTGCTGCCATTAAGGGCACGACTAAGTATAGCAACAACACGTTGCGGGACAGTCTCGAGGACCATATCAAGATGGTAATGATGGTTCTCAGCGAGACAATGTCGTCACTCGAGGACGGGGATGCTGTCATCCAGAATCTCCTGCACGTGGGTCAGTCACACCGCCGCCTGCAGTCGGCAGGATTCGACCCCACCATCTTCTGGGTAAGTGGAACTCCTCGGACTTTCTTCATATCTCTTTGGAGGATTGATATCTCAGTGCAGTGTTATTTTCTGAGTTAATGACCTTTGCTGTTTTTTAATTCTTGTAAATTTTGCAGAATTCATATGCAGACGACATCTTTGTTAGTCATTTGAATTTCTTTATGCTTGCATTGTTGATTGATATTGGTGATTTCTTGTGCATAAAGGTGAGATATCACATATTGTATTGTTCGTTCGGGAGCTATAGCACGTTTTTCCTTTTCTTGGCAAACTCTTTTGAAGATAATTCCTCCGTTGTTTCTCAGTGATTTTGTTCAAAGATAAATCATGCAAAACGTTTGCTTGCGTGCACATAAACTTAACGAAGAGGTCCAGGAACAGCAAATTTGCATTTGTAGATTAGTCACAAGTTTCCTTCAACTTATTGTACATAATTTATATTCAGTTACTGTAAACGGCTAAACATATAGTGGCTATAATATGTATTCTTTCTACAGAAAAAAGTGTTGCATACTATGCCAGGCCTATTACCACATGAGCTCATGTTCTCTCCCTTTTTCTGCTAATAACACTTGTCAAAATTAAGCTGTTTGTTAACAACTGCATTCATTAAATTTAAATAAATCTTTTATTTAATAAACATACTTAAATATTTTATTATACTTCAGCAACAAGCTGAAAAATAATAAATTAGGGTAAATGCTGCTGTATTCACCAAAGGCAGACACCGTTTTCATATATTTTCAGAAAATTGAAGAGCCGTTTCTCATGGCAGTGAAGGAAACTCTGGGCAAAGACTATAGTCCCACGCTGGCGTCCAACTATCGCAAGGCCATACAGTTCATCATAAGCACTTTGATAGAGGGATTCAATGAAACCCCGCCAGCCGATGCGGTGTGCGATGTGGACTAAATCTGCAGTCGTCGTGCTTGTGAACAAGTCATTTTCCCGTAAATGCCTTTTTTGTATATAAAATTCAAGGGATCACAAATAAATAAATAAAGAAATAGTGAAGTGACATTCGGATACCCAACCCAAATTAATTAATTGTCTTTAAATCTACTTCAGAGTGAATCCGATTAAAGCCATCCAAGAGGTCGGACTATGTCAAGTCTTATTGTATTGTTTGCTTGTATATTTTGGCATGTGGTTTAATTTTATACCTATCTTGAAATTACAAGAATTAGCCTTTTTGTTGAATTATAACATATGATGATATGATACAGTTTGCAATCCTTATTGCGAGTTAAATAGCTTTCAATGGGGTGAAACTAGAAAAACTTAAAGCAAAACTGATCAAAATAAGAATTTAATATTAAAGCATGAAATTTGGTTACATATTTTCGAAATAATTTTTAGAAATCTTATATTAAAGCTAGCTGAACGGACCAGTTTCCGCCATCTATATCCGTCGTCCTTATTAGGACAGCATTCAACGTATCCGATTTGTACCAGTAGCCTTAGATTTTTTTGACACGTCTGGACTGCTGCGGACACTGGCGGTGGAGACGTGGACAGAGTAAATGTTTGGAACTAAATGCTCGTGGCGCAGTTAACAGTTTCAACGTACGTGTTCACTTTTTACGGATTGGTATCTCAGGTACGAATGACGGGGACTGGGACATACCATCGGGTGCAAAAAACTAACTTATGACTGTTTTAACCTGATAGTTACATGAAAACACGAATATAAGCCATATTTTCTGTGCTTTTTAAACGAGCAAATATTTTCACTAGTATGTGTAAGACCAGCATTTATTTTGTGACACTTATATTTTATTTTGTTAAATGGACTGGTAATTTGATTTCAAATGTCTACACGGAGATATGCTATGGGGCGTTTTTTAGTAAAAAAGCGCCACGTTTGCGTTGTAGCAAACGTTGCCGTTTCCGGTCGTTACTGGTATCATCTGTTAATGGAATATCAGAAATGACCTATTCATATTGTAAATGTTAAGTTCTATATCTGAACACACAATATGAGATTTAAGTAATATTAGCCCGACCGTCGTAGATTTAATAAATTGTTAATTAATATGTTTCTATTTCATTGGTAAGCAAGTAATTCAATTTATTCCTTCTGGCTTGTCCGCTTCATGTGTGCAGCCAGACCTCGGGTAGTATCTCTACTGGTGCAATCAGGCCTCGGGAAATATATCTACTGGTGCAATCAGACCTCGGGCCGTATCTCTACTGGTTTTGGGAAGTACCTCTACAGGTGCAATCAGACCTCGGGTAGTATCTCTACAGGTGCAATCAGACCTCGGGTAGTATCTCGACTGGTGCAATCAAGCCTCGGGTAGTATCTCTACAGGTGCAATCAGACCTCGGGTAGTATCTCTACAGGTGCAATCAGACCTCGGGTAGTATCTCTACTGGTGCAATCAAGCCTCGGGTTGTATCTCTACAGGTGCAATCAGACCTCGGGTAGTATCTCGACTGGTGCAATCAGACCTCGGGTAGTATCTCTACTGGTACAATCAAGCCTCGGGTAGTATCTCTACAGGTGCAATCAGGCCTCGGGTAGTATCTTTACCGATGCAATCAGGCCTCGGGTAGTATCTCTACTGGTGCAAACAGACCTCGGGTAGTATCTCTGTTGGTGCAATAAGACCTCGGGTAGTATCTCTACTGGTGCAATCAGGCCTCGGATAGTATCTCTACTGGTGCAATCAAGCCTTGGGAAGTATCTCTACAGGTGCAATCAGGCTTCGGGTAGTATCTCTACTGGTGCTAACAGGCCTCGGGTAGTATCTCGACTGGAGCAAGCAGGCCTCTTGTAGTATCAAAACTGGTGCAAGCAGACCTCGGGTAGTATCTCTATTGGTGATAATGCTAGCAATAGTCTTTACCTAGGACTTATATCCTGTGTCCAGGCTGGGACTAGAAGCCAGGTTTCAGGCCTCGGGAAGTATCTCTACAGGTGCAATCAGGCCTCGGGTAGTATCTCTACCGATGCAATCAGTCCTCGGGTAGTATCTCTACTGGTGCAAACAGACCTCAGGTAGTATCTCTGTTGGTGCAATAAGACCTCGGGTAGTATCTCTACTGGTGCAATCAGACCTCGGGTTGTATCTCTACTGGTGCAATCAGGCTTCGGGTAGTATCTCTACTGGTGCTATCAAGCCTCGGGTAGTATCTTGACTGGTGCAAGCAGGCCTCGGGTAGTATCTCTACAGGTGCGATCAGGTCTCGGGTAGTATCTCTACTGGTGCTATCAGACCTCGGGTAGTATCTCAACTGGTGCAAGCAGACCTCGGGTAGTATCTCTATTGGTGATAATGCTAGCAATAGTCTTTACCTAGGACTTACATCCTGTGTCCAGGCTGGGACTAGAAGCCAGGTTTCAGGCCTCGGGTAGTATCTCTACAGGTGCAATCAGGCCTCGGGTAGTATCTCTACCGATGCAATCAGTCCTCGGGTAGTATCTCTACTGGTGCAAACAGACCTCAGGTAGTATCTCTGTTGGTGCAATAAGACCTCGGGTAGTATCTCTACTGGTGCAATCAGGCCTCGGGTTGTATCTCTACTGGTGCAATCAAGCCTCGGGTAGTATCTCTACAGGTGCAATCAGGCTTCGGGTAGTATCTCTACTGGTGCTATCAGGCCTCGGGTAGTATCTCGACTGGTGCAAGCAGGCCTCGGGTAGTATCTCTACAGGTGCAATCAGGTCTCGGGTAGTATCTCTACTGGTGCTATCAGACCTCGGGTAGTATCTCAACTGGTGCAAGCAGACCTCGGGTAGTATCCCTATTGGTGATAATGCTAGCAATAGTCTTTACCTAGGACTTACATCCTGTGTCCAGGCTGGGACTAGAAGCCAGGGCCCTCCGAGATCGAGTCCGGCGCCTTAATCACCTGACCACGGAGCTACTGATTTGAGCATGGAACTTTCCACAGAAAACCTCTAGATTATCATAATGTATAACATAGTCCAAAAGTATTAAAACAAAAACAGATTAAACAATATGGTCATATTCAGTATTATTAATGTACCAATGTAAAGTCGTGTATCCTATTAGTTTGTCAATAAAACACGTAGCCTACATATTAGATTTGTGCTTCTCTTGAACTGTCTCCTAAACGGACCTTTGGTGGATAAGTAAAAACCATTATTTGTTAACAAGATATATCTTTAAAATGCAGTGTTTGTGATGCTTCGAAAACGTTATAATTTTTTGTCACTGTGAAATAAATTTGCCAAAATGATTGATAATTTATATTTAAAGAAAATAAGATTGTGCAGCCAAGACACTGAAAGATTATACCTTTTTTATCAATAATAATAATAATAATAATTGAACATTACTGTTTAAAACCTAACGCATGCAAATTAACGCTTTTCGTATGCGAAGGGACTTTACTCTATTAAAAAAATACATTCTGTCCTCCCTTGTGGGTAGATATTTGGTATATATTTACTGCAGAAAACGCGAGATTTGTTCTCTTTTTTATATTTAAGTAAAACAAGACTGAATCATGCGCATAAAATGGAATCTTATTGATTAAGATAACAATTCATTATCAAGAGGGCCATGATGGCCATTAATCGCTCACCTGATGACTCAGGCTTTTAGTAGGCTCAATTCTGGGATCAAGTAATTAAGAGTTATTTACCTTAGAAATCTTTGGTGAAGATTGGTCTATTAGTGTGGTCACTGGGTTGATAACATTTTCTAGAATTTTACCAAGTAACCTACTGAATCCACTCGCCCCACTTCAAAACAGTTGTAAGATTTCATACTGGAAAACATGCTGGCCAAGTTTGGTGAAGATTGGGCCATCAATGTGGCCTCTTAAGTGTTTTCACAAGGTTTTTCTAAAATGTGACCTACATTTTGACCCCAAAATAAACTCATCCAAGATTTGATGCAAACAAACAATCTGATCAAGTTTAGTGAAGATTACGCTATGAGTGGCCTCTAGTGTGTTCACAAGCTTTTTCTAAGATTTAACATAGTGACCTACTTTTTGACCCCACGTGACCCAGTTATGAACTCATCGAAGATTTTATTAAGGCAAACATACTGATCAAGATTGGTGAAGGTTGAGCTTTAAATGTGGTCTCTAGTGTGTTCACAAGCTTTTTCTAAAATTTGACCTTGTGATGACCCCACGTGACCCAATAACGAACTCATCCAAGATTTCATGTCGACAAACATTCTGGCCAAGTTTGATGAAGATTGGCCGATAAATATGGCCTCTATTGTGTTCACAAGCTTTGTCTAAGATTTGACCAAGTGACCTGCTTTTTGACACCATGTGACCCGTTGCGAACTCATCCAAGATTTTATGCAGACATTCTGACCAAGTTTGATGAAGATTGGGCTATAAATGTGGTCTCTAGTGTGTTCACAAGTTTTCCCCAAAATTTGACCTTGTGACCTACTTTTTGACCCCAGGTGACCCAATAATGAACTTATCCAAGATTTCATGCAGACAAACATTCTTACCAAGTTTGATAAAGATTGGATAAAAAACTGTGGCCTCTAGTGTGTTCACAAGCTAAAATGTTGACGACGGACAAAAGCTCGTTAAATGTCTTAAATACTTAGCTTTTATTAACTTGACAAAAAAAAGAAAAGAAAAAAGAAACATGTTAAGTTGACTACAAATTTAGTTTCTTATCAAGTTTGAAGAATTCTTATATCTACATGTAAACTAATAAAGTAGGATTGTCTTCACTGAGGAGTTCCGAAGGTTACGTTTATATAACCTTGCAGAAAACACAGCCTAAAGTGATAGCGTGAAACTTTTAGACAGGGTGTGTAATTTGTTGTTTTGTGGCAGTCTCTTGTTAAAATTAGCATACTGGTGCAGTGGGTATTTTCTGCTAATGAGGGTCGTAGTGATATTAATCGGAACTTGCCTTGCGTCAGCATTTCTTATAAGGTCAAAAGAGGAGTTGGACAGCTAAGCCGCATAATGTGAATGTATTTTTTAATACATCAGTAAACACTGTAGCAACGCCCAGCTATTGTAGAGGAGGAAGACCCTCAGACCAATGTTTGGGTAGAACCACCGAAGGCCAGCTGAAAGGCTTTCCCACATGAAAGCCTTTGACCCAAATGGGACTGGAGCCCACACACTGAGAAGCTACGCAGCCAGAGAAATTAAAAGTCAGTGACTTTACCACTATGCCATACTCTACCACTAAACCATGGACGCCCTCAAAATATGAATGAGACACAGTTAAAAAAGCTCTTTAATATTAAGACTTCCACTAAAACAGCATGTTGGATATTCTCACAACTCTCAATTCAATAAGGAAACGGTTATGGAAACTGGGTTAAACTTAAACTGATAAAATAAGTAAGAATTGATGTAAATTTTGATATAAAACTAAGACTGATTTCTTTCAATAACATTTTATTGCTGCAAAATCGAGGATAAAATAGCATTGATAATTGGTTGTTCCATGATGGTACTCGTTACAACTACTTTGGTTGTAGACATTATATTATATACAACAAATCATTCATAATTTAATTAAAAACCTCATTTCTTGTGATAAAATTTTTCTGCTAACAACTTTCTTATTGACTGTCAACACTATGTTTTCTGATATTAACAGTTTGTATCACTGTATAAATTATAAATGCATACACATGTGGAGAAACGATAGAAACAAGTTTAGCACACTTCCAATTTGAGTCTTAAATAAAGCAAAAATTAATCAGATTTGATGTAGCACTTAAAAGACATATTGTAAAAGAAACACCAATGACCCCAAAACATATTGTGGATGATCATCTAAAATTAAAAAAAAACTGGGACAATCTTAATGAATACCAGCAAATTATGATTTGCAAAATTAAAACATTTCCTTTTAGGGATGCGGCACTAAAATACATGCATCCCCATTTACAGTAAGGTAAGACACCTTAACTTTCTGTAACTGATTCATTCTCTTCTTTCTTAAAGGTGGTAACCGACAGTTTGACTGTATTTATTACACAAAATAATATCTAACCACCTCTTTTGGGAATTTGGTCATACTTTTTGCATAAACCCATATATAAAAGTAAGTGGTCACGTGGTTTTTAAAGTTCAAAACAGCTATCTCTGCAGCATGGCTCGGATAACACTTGTTGGCAATGACAACTGGGGATTTATCATTGATTGTTCACACAGATCTTAAACAACAATGAACAGCATTTTGCTAGACCTTTTCGTGTACCAATGATTTATTTGGTTATTCGAGAACAAAAAATTAAGTCAAACTATTGAATACCACCTTTAAAAAAAAAAAAATACACCTTAACAATACACTTACAATATTTATTGACTCTTTTATTATCCAAGGGGAGACAAATCCTACACTGAATAGTTAACAGGGGACCAGTGCTCATTACTGCATATACATAAACATTCAATTAAAATACTGTATTGCCATAATAATGTTACAAATACTACCAATCAACTTGAAACAAAAATAAATATGTATGTCAAATAAACACTTATTATAATCAAATTATCAACAATTAACTCTTGTACACAGGAAGTCATATAAAGCACTTCTATTAATCTTTACAATAACAAGTTGTCTACATTTAAAGTGACATAGTTGACGCAACTGAGTAAGTCCCTAACATAAGTAGCAGTTACAATTCAGCAAGGAGTGCCGGAAGACAGCTCACCCCCCTTTTCTCAAATATAAATAGCATAATCGAGGTAACTTACCTCAACAAACACTCCTAAAGAGTCGGAAATAAAGGTGCAGAATTGTGCCACATTAATGAAAGCGTCACCACCCCCTTATTGAAATGGGTTCTGCTTTGGCAAGTATGCCGAGTTTAAAGTGTATATCTGCAGTTTTTTTTAGAAATGAACTTTAAAAAAAAGAGAAGTTTAACCGATGCAGATGAGAGCATCGTGAAAACAGTACAACCTTTTTCCGTGGAGCTTGGAGCTTCAAATCTTGCTTTTATAAACCCCAAGTTATTTTGAATGCAACAGAAACTACACACGTTATATCCCAAGTTATATATACTAGTAAACTTTGTAATGCATGAATTAACATTATTTGTAAAAGCATTTTTTAATTCTCACTGAGGTCTCTTCCCCTTTTAATTTAAATATCTCCGGATAGGGCCATAGCTAATACATGTTTTAGGTGGTCATTAACCAAAGGCTAACTTGATCTGTCTTTTGGTTTTCAAAACTTATATAAACTAAACACATTTTTAAGTTACAGTATTTAAATAATAATGAAAAAAACAGACAGACTGGGATAACTCTAATTGCCATCTTCATTATTCTTCCAATGAAAGGGCAGTATTCAACTAAATTTAAAAATCTTGATAAACCTATCAGTCCTAGAAACAATACAACAGAACAATAAACTGATAACAGATTCTTCTAAGAGGGCGTTAAATAAGAAAATTTCTCATTGAGTGATGTACAAATATATTATCAATTAAAAATGTTTGCAGATCTTAACCAAATATGTTTATACTATGACTAATTATTTGCATTCAACTAAACAGGGATGTTTATCATTGGCACAGCCGACAGGACGTTAACACATTATATTAATTTGAATTAACAGTATACAACAAAACTCAAACTTTTTTCAGCAACTATTTAAACTATCCTGCAAAAATATTTCTTTAATTAAACCTAAATGTAAGTTTCTTTAAAATGATGCCCTGTTTAAATTATTAAAAAATGTTAATGCCATTCTTTATAGATTTATATTTATTTATAGATCAAATATTTAATTTTGCACTTTCATTAATAACTCATAAATTAACTCGTTAACATAAACTTTATACATGCATCATAGAAGCATTTTTAAGTTTTAAACTTAAACTTGATTAATTTACTGATGGTCCATTCACGGATGTCCAGTGCCTGCCATATTACTCCTGTTCCATTCCCTGTTCTGTGTGTTCTGTTACAAACTGAGTATCTCCATCCATACTCATCAGGGCCTGCACAGTCTCCAAAGAGATTGGCTGCCCATCAGAACCCTGCAGCTGGAAGGTGGCTCCATCTGCATTCTGGATGATCACCATGCCATCCTCCGTCTGGTAGATGTTGGAGGCTGGTATCTGGAGTGTTTCGTCCATGTCCAAGCTTATGGGGTTGTCACTATCCAGCTGTTTGCTGTCCTCACCATCACATTCCTCCCCTGTTAACCCCTGTAAGTGGTCATAGCCACCACTACCTTCCCCTATCCCCATCTGCTCAATGGAATCATTGCCTTCCTCCTCAGCTACTTGTACCTGGTTTGTGGAACTGGTATCAACACTGGCTATAACTCCTACAGTGTCACTAGCTGTACTGACAGTAAGTGCAGAATCCATAGTTTCACTGTCATCGTTACTCATTGTGCCATTTTTTGTAGCATCATTCACTAGTAACATAGCTGCATCAACTGAATAGACATTTTCATCATTATCATGATCATCAACTGAAACCTCCTCGTCAACAGAGCCACTTATATCACTATGTTCACTTGTGTGCATAGTAAACACACTTGAGCCACCATCTTTGATACTCCCCAAAGTTCTAGCACTAGAGCTGCCATCTCCGGAAGACGTGACCACCATGAATGAATCTGTGGAACTGGTCACTGTATCGCCATTGTTATGAACACTTATGTTGTTAGCTGCATCGTATTTAACAACAAATTGGCCATTATTGGTCAACATTTGCTGTGTACCATTGATATTACCTTGATCAAGCATGTCGGTCTGTATGACATGTGTTTGACCATGGGAATGTTGGGGTAATGTAATATACACAGGTTGGGATGAGCTGACTGGAAAAGGTAGAAGGGATTGCTGAACAACTTGAGATTGTATTTGTTTCTGGTTTAACCCTGTTGCTGAGTCTATGTTTACATTGTCAGTAGATACAATAAGTTGGTCAGCAGTAAATGTTGGGTTATTGGTCAGAGCCACGACTGTTTGTCCTGTTGCAGCAGTCTGGATGGTTGACGTGTTTGGGGCTATTGGGACAAATGTTCGAATAGCTGACCCAGAATCTGAGTCAGCTATACCCACGAACTGGGATTCATTTCCCCCATTCGGAGTCATTCCTGAGACGATTATGAACTTTTGAGATGAATTTTTTGTAGTCTGTAATGAGGATGAAGGATTGTTAATGAGAGAGTTTGATAGTAGTGAGACGGCCCTTTGGCCGCTGGGTTTCCCTGATGAGAGAGTGGTCTGTGGAACAGAGCCTTCAGAAGGAATTATGTGCACAGCATCAGATGCCTGCACCACATTGCCAGTTGGTTGGGAAAATGAGTTCATCAAGACATTTGCAGTCATCACTGGCTGAGGTTGGCTGATAGTGATAACACTTGGTGTCTGGTTGGCAGTAGATACAGGAAGTAGAGATTTCGTCACCCGCGCCTTCTTGACAGGTGAGATAATCTGTTCCTGTGGGACAATGGCCACGGTTCTCTTCAGAATGGATTTATTGTTGTAGTCAATGTCAACATTGTGGTTTGTAGTGAGGAACTTATACTTGTACACCATGTCTCCATCATTGTCAGGGATCTCTTTCACCTTGTGGTGTCCACATTTAAGACCTAGTGATTCAGATACTGGATTACTCTCAATCTGCAGAAAAAAAGAGAAAATAGTGGCAATCAGTACCTGGCATGGTTAATATCTGAAAGACTCAATCTTAAGCATGATTAATCTATATGACCCATAGTTACTGTTTACAAGTAATTGTAAAATACCAAAGCACCAATTTATGAAATGTATGTTTAGGTCTCATTCTTTTCTGTTTTATTAACCATTTTAATGTTTTTCAAGCATGATATAGTATGATATACTACAGTATTTAAGTAATCAAACATTATGTTTTAATTATTATAAGCAGGCCTACCTAAAACAGAGTCCAAAAATATGTCTGAATTATTGTTAGCAAGTCTACTGGTGCCTTTAACAGAACCAAACATTATGTTTGAATAATTGTTAGCAAGCCTACTGATACCTCAAACGGAGCCAAACAATATACAGTCGGTACTCGTCACGACTTTGGTAGTGTCGATATTCTTGATGTGTCAACCTTTTTACAAAGTTCCAACTTTTTTTGCTTCTTTATCTCTATTACTTTAGCATTTATCTGTCAATATTTTTAGTGTTGACATTTTCAGTATGTCGACCCATTTACTGATCCCCAGTTGCAATTTCACACCTTTTTTCAGCCATTCCTAACTCGAAGTTGTGTCATGGTTTGTCAAGGTGTGAATTGTCTTAATTGGGTCGGCGACTACACAAGAAGTTTGTTCAAACAATCTGCTTTTGGACACTCTGGCTTCCTACTTGTTTGCGCAGCTCATGATTGATTGGCATGATCGATTTCACTAATACCTACCTTAATTGCGAGTGAATTATGCCACACAACCATTGCTACATGTATTTAATGCCTCCTATCTCTGATTGCTGCATTACTTCCAACATGGCTTGTGACTATTCCAATAGGACACATGATTTTGTGGCACTTGAGAAATCTAGAGAAGGACCCGGTACCCAATGTATTTTTTTTATGAAATCATGATGTATATTAAAATATGAAAAGTTAAATGTCTCTTCCTTGTCTTACATTTACCCTATATAGAATGTATATATTACGAGAGTGTATATCTTACTGCGACACAAACTGCCGAATGGTCAATAAGTAAGAATTTATCTTTCGAACTTTTTTTTGTGTCGACTATTTCCTTAAGGTTCAGAGAATGAGTACCGACTGTATTTGAATTATTGTAAGCAAGCCTACCTTAAACAGAGCCAAACATTATGTTTGAATTATTGTTAGAAAGCCTACTGGTACCTCAAACAGAGCCAAACATTATATCTGAATTAATGTTAGCAAACCTATTGGGTAGCTTAAACAGAGCCAAACAATATATTTGAATCATTGTTAGCAAGCCTACTGATACCTCAAATGGAGCAAACAATATATTTGAATGAATGTTAGCAAGCCCATTGGTACCTTAACTCATTGAGCCCTACGGCCAATTAACCAGTCATACCCTAGAGGCATTTCTCCAGTCATCCCCTACACCTGGTGGGGGTCTTATCTGCCCCTCTGCCTAGACACATCTGGTGTGGATTACCGGTCAGTGTAAGATATCGGGGATGGTTGTATACACAACACAATAAACATGTCATTTTGGAAATACTCTAAAAGGATGTTTTCACATACCTGTAGCCCAGAAAGTGCTTTACACAGCCATGTTATTTTTAACACGGTATGAGAAGAAATACTTCAGAAAAGAGTGAAAATGACTAAAATCTGAAGAACACGTAAGATTGATAATATCAAAATTAACACATTTCAAATTATTAAAATGAAATATTATTGACCTTATCAAGTTTTTAACAAGTTTATAACGTAAATGACACTGCTTTATATAATATTTTATATAATGAGTAACTTTAAAACAATCTGCTGTCTTTGATTTAAAGTTGCGATTTACTGGTAGTTTGAGAAAATAACGCTCTTAAACTTCATATTTGATAGAAAACTTCGGCGATTTCCAAGAGTTAGTTTTTGTCTTTTATCTAGTGACATCAGCATTTATGATACTGTGATGTACTTGATTGGCCGAGACTTAAAAGTGTTTGAAAACATGAGTTTAAACTAGCATATATGATGGATGCATTAACGCGGCGTTCGGCAGTAGCCGAGACATTTTCAGGGCTGCCTTAATGCGGCGCTCGGCGCCAAACACAGGTAAAATGCGACGCAATGTCGTCTCCCGGCATGAGGAGGCTGTTTTTCGTGCCGCTTTAATGCGTCATTCGGGTACAATGAGTTAAACAGAGCCAAACATTATGTTTGAATAATAATTTGCAAGCCTACTTTAAACAGAGAGGGGTCCTTGTCAGCATCAGTGTCTGTGACATATTGCAGGTACTCCTGGCACAATTTCTTGACATGCTGGTGTAGTTTGGTGTACTCCATATAGATGTCATCAGCGTGGGGCCAGGCTGGATCACCCCTCTCCACCTTCATCAGCAGGAACTCCCACAGTGTGATCACCTTGGCCAGCCGGGGCAGAACTATCTCCATCAACTCCTCATCCGTGCTCTCACGGGTTATCTTAAATAAAATATGACAATATGAAAATAAATAAAACATGACAAATATAAGATGCATGAAGTAATGCAAGTTACCTGAGATAAAAACGCTGCAAAAGGAGAACAAACTAAAATAGTACATGAAGAAATTTTAAAAAACTGTCCTGAGATTAAATAAATATCCATTTAGTCTCATGGTTACTACAAGCCCTTACATGAAGAAATAGAATTCTACGTTTGACAGTCAGATCTGGTAAGCTTTAAGGTAAACTATGTAATGAACGTCCTTGCCAGTGATGACACCTTAACCATTTCTAAACCATTTAGCGAAAAACTGAGGCAACTAAGGCATCTACAGAAATGTCAAAGCTTAGAGATTTTGCAAAATAATGAAGAACTTAATACGACACCATGCCAAAATTTAATCATTTTTTCTCAATTTTAAGCAAGTTAAATCACATGTAGTCAGCCTATAAAGCATAAGTAGTGATCTTTTTTTAGCAATAGGCCAGACTGTGACAAACTGGGTCAATATCATATCAGTGTTCATGTTTATAATGTTATCAAATTATGCACTAAAATTGCCTGCGATGAAAAAATCACCAAGGCCATTACGTCCCATGAATGCAAAGTAGTATAATTTTGGTTCATATATAGCTACCATGTCAATCTATTGGGTACCATTGATCGCATATGTTGATAATTTTGAACGTAAAACATGCTTTTAATTATCTTTGTTGCTTCTAATCTGTAATATTGCATAAAATTGCTATATAAATATACACCATAATACAGAGAGGCAATTACACAAACAATATAGGTTTGTCAATAACCTTACACAGTGACACAATCATCCACCTGCGCTTATTCAAATAAAGATTGCACAGATTCCCATTTAAAATGGCTTCAGCAGCAAGAAAGAAGAATATTTTTTTTGTTAAATTGTTGTTCCACAAATTACTGAAAAATGTAAATATATCTGCACAGCCATATTCTGGATGCTGTGAGTTTTTAAACTCTTACAGAACAAAAAAAGCAAGTCCACTGAGATCAGTTATAACACAATCGACATGCAATATATTTTTTTTTTGTTACATGTTTTAGGTAGTGAATAATAAATATTCAAACAAAACGTTTTATTCTGATTTTTTAGTTATATAATAAATATTGGTAACCAGACCTACTAGTGCACAATGATAACCCATTGACCATTCCAGGTAGTTTCTACTTACGTCTTTGAGCCTGTGTTTTCTACGTGCCTCTGGGTCAACTTTTGAGTAGGCTCCCCTACCCCTCCAGGAGCCTCTATGACCCCGGGGGCGCCCTCGTCTGTGATGACCTCGAGGTTGTGGGTGTGACTTGCCTGTCATACTGGTCACAGAGTCGTGACTGTCCTCAGAAAAACTTGTTGCTCCACCAAGACCATTTGGGGTGATGGCAGAATCCAGATCATTGGAAACATGTTCACTTGCTGCCTCAGGGGGTGTATAATCTATAGCATCATTTACATCATCTGAATCATTTTTCATTTTCCCATTTAATGAACGAGGCATATCGCCTGGAGGTGTCTCTGGAGGCACTGTTGGTTAGATGAAAAAAGTTGTTTTTTTTACAGAAATAAGAGGGCAACTATTACATGGCAATGATTTCTTTGTTTTGGACAGGTTTTAAGATACATGAACTAACACTAACATCATTTGGTTCTTGCTTCTGATTGAGCAGAAGAAGCCAAGAATATTGCTGAGATTAGAAAATAGCAGATAAATATGATTTTTCACCTTATTTATGACATACTTCATGTGATGTAATTTATTTATCTGCATTTATTTAACCCCCATTTTACCATATCATTTGTGACATAAAATATCTTATATTGTCACCAAAATGCAGAAACAGTCTGATCATTTACTATGTAAGTTCAATTTATTGGTCATTTACCGAAACAAGCAGTACTTATAAATTAAAAAATTTACCCTGCTGATGGTACATTGTAGTAAAGGTATTATTTCCCTTACAGAGAAAGCCCTGTTGGGCCCAGGGCTCTTTTTAAGATTTTGAAAAATCGGTGTCCTCGGACTCCCAGTCTAAAAAGAGCCCACATGAGCCCAATCATTTGTTTTTAATGAGGTAAGAAATTTGTATTTTATCAAGGTCAGAATTAAAAATAAATACAAAATCACACTATTTACTGTACATTATGTACTAAATATTCACAGTGTAATTTGAAAACAATAATACATTAAGACTTGTGGAAAATGGTTTTAGTCAGTAAAAGTTCCAAAAACCATCAATAAACACCAGAAAAAAACAATAAGATATACCTGAAAACTTCGACACATATTAAATACGACTCTTACAGAGCTGGTTTTGTTTTTGAAATACATTGCAGCGACCAGTTATGATTATTATAGCCCCATCCAGCTATTCTAATGCAGGAAGACCCCAAGCAAATGTCTGGGTAGAACCACTGGCGCATCGCAGGTCAGTGGAAGATTTTCCCACATTAAGTCCTTTGCCCAGAACAGAACTCGAACCCACGCGGTGAGAGGCTAAGCAGTCACAGGAGTTATGAGTTGGCAACTCCACCACTACACATTGGATGCCCTGTTATCAGAGCTGGACATTGACTGTAATTTGACCATCCTGGACAACCACAATTCTGGTTTGGAAAATTTATTGACAGATGCTTCTTGTTCAAAAGGAAAGGAAGAGTTGTCACATAAATGTGAAATATTAGTCACAAATGTTGCTTATCTCTGTAATTCCTAAACACACAACCAACATATTTAAATACTAGTTACCGTGTTTCACACAGGATTCAAAAAGGGAATCTGTGTGAATCTTTATGACTAGATCCCACAATGAAATTAATGTGACATCAAGCTTAGCAAGAGGGCCATGATGGCCTAATATCGCTTACAAGAGTGCCACAGATATTTAATAATAATGAGCAAGAAATATCAAATGTTAAACCTGACCAGAATAATTGTAATCTATTTTTATAACCAAGACATTCTTTTTGTATATATATGTGGCAAAATCAGTGTAAAAAAACTCCCTAGTCTGATGATATATTCACACTTCTAGAAAAATTATGCTTTCAAATAGACAAATTTAAGCATTTCTGAGAACCCTAATTCAAATAAAATATGTTTACTGGTACATCGAGAGAAATGATGCATACAAATATGCAGGTTTAAGGGTTTCTGAGAACCCTGGAACTACAAATTATTCAAGGAGGAATAATATCTCCATATAAGGCTTAAGGCTGCTTAAGACAACTTGTCTGCTTAAGACAAAATATGACATTACTGAATGTTTACCTTTTACTGTGTACATGTATGTTTACTAATAGCTATAACTTAAATAGTAGATCTACTACATAATTTGTTCAAATAGGCATTTAATATCACATCATAATTGCTTTAGATATGTCAATGTACAATTTAGAATATCGGAAGTGTATAAATTTAATCAAAATAAATATTGATTCATTATTAATAGTTTTGTGGCTGCCATTTAAACGATGTTCCTATAAAAAAAAACAACAAAAAAAACACACGAAACTGTATCATTTGTATACCGTATTCACTCGTGTAATGGTCGCACTCGTGTAATGGCCGCACCCCCAAAATGACCGCAAAATTTGAAGAAAAAATCCTAATTCAATGTAATGGCCGCACCCCGAAAATGACCGCAAACACAGCTTATTATCCGTCAGTAAACACTTACACAAACTTTCAACTTCAGTCTGCTAAATACACCAAGCTGTAATTTCATTTGCGTTTCTGTGTAGACTTGCCTAATTACACAGGTCAAGTGACTGACTCTGAGCTGTTGTCAAGGTGATATCGATCGGAGCAGTTTGACAGTGAGGGAGTGAACGATGTGTTTTTATAAGCAGCTGCCGATTACATTTCTCCATGCACTGTTCCCCGATATATCGTGTACTGTTATACCAGACTTGGTGACGTAGATCAAAGAAATTAATTTCATGCCGCCACGAGCTACAGGATAGCAGTGCGACTGAGACTAGATACATTCGCAACGTGTCAAAAATACAGTCACAGTTTACCAATTAACCCTTTTGTTGAGACAGCATGACTGGTCGACGCTCCTGTTCATTTTCACCTCGTCAAGGAGATTGTCGCCTCGTATCAAAGCTGTGTTGTTTTATCGGCTATACTATGAAATCCTTTGATCTGCATGGTAGTGTGCACATGACAGCTGGGTGAAATTGTTTGATGATGCAAACATTCAGAAATATGATACAAGAGATAAAACTAGGAAGTCATTTATAAATTATAGAATATGTTCATAGAATATGTTCAGATTGGTTAGACAAAAGCATAGAACGGCGCTATCTCGTTCATATCGTCTGTCAACCTCCTACTTAGAGAGCTAATCTAGACGCATGGCGTCCCAAAAATCGGCAGAATCGTTCTAGAAAAAATGTTCCAAAGCCTTACACCTATAGAATGGCCGCACCCTCAACTCCTTAACGATAAAATCGGGTAAAAAAGTGCGGCGATTACACGAGTGAATACGGTAATGTTAATTGTGGTCAAGTAAGTTTTGAGGTGTCAATCTGTGCATAAATTAACTCGCCCATAAATTTATGTCTCTGCTACTCACATCATTACTATATGCTGAATAGATATTTGGTCTGAATATCAGATAAATAATAGCTAGGAATCTATCTTAGTCGGAAGATTGGGATAGTTAAGTGTAATAAGTGACAAGTGTGTGGGGAGCAAGGGAATGGTCACATGTTCAGCGTGTGCCTGCAACCAACGATTAGAACCTGCAGATTAG